>JANKOE010000002.1:33232689-33244602 GCA_026284465.1 Erythroxylum citrifolium | reverse complement strand
CTAGGAATTAAGAGAATATGAGGGTTCTGAAGTCGTACCTGTATCATGGCAAAATAGTACCTTATATAAGGAATAGCTGCTAGGTTTAGGTCATTATTCAAGAATGAGCCGACCTGCTCACAAGCCATTCAAAAATGGGCTTGGGCTTAGCACGACCGATCTGACCAATAAGAAGAAAAAAAAAACTCACAAGTAATTTTAGGTGTAATGTACAAATTAACCTCTCTTAAAAATATGCACTTCCATTCTCAAGCAAATTTAAATCTCATGTAACTTTGGACGTAACATTAGCTTCGAGAGGAAAAAATTGGAAACTTAAAACAAAACCGTACTCACCTGGGTTGAATGAGAGATGTGGTAGTAAACTTATTTTGGAGCACTAATGAGGTGGAAGGATCCATTGGGAAGATAATCATTCGGGTAATCTCCCAATTCACTCTCAACGAGGTTATTTGTTGTCACTAAACAAAAATGAACTGTATATGTAGAATGACGCTATTTGTTAAAATAATGGGTTTAGCTGCATGGGCTGATGTTATAATGTAAATTACATCTAATAAAAAAGAAAGTAAGAGTTGCTACATTTACATTTTGACAAGCAAATGGAATTGAAACAAATGTCTCTCACTAACAGGCAAATAAAGAAATACGAATCCTCACTGGTGATAGTGTGGCAGTGAGAAACCTAAAAATAGGTAATAAGGTGGTGATGAATGATAAATGTCCTGTAACTATGGTGGGAAATTCCTGCTCAAAACAGGATAAGCCCTTGTGGAACAGCACTGCCTCTGCATGCCTGTGCCAGAGGACAGTGTTCAAGTGTTCCCAAGCCCATGCATCATGCATCATGGTCTTTGCATGATCAAAGAGAAAATAAAAGGAAATCACATGATTGGCTGCATGCAATATTTTCATTTTAAGTTAGTAAAAATTAAACCATTTCTTCAAATATTGTAGTAATTGAATTTGAACAGAGACGCACATTCATCAACTACGAAATTCCAAAGCCCACTTTGATGGCATGGCAGTAACAATTAGGAAATTCCAGAGCAAATAAGTTTCACCCAATCCATGTTATGCTTTCTATGATTAGCAAGAGATGGGCCCCACATTGTGCGTGTGTGTTTGTGTTTTGAGAGAGAAAGAGAGATGGTCCTAAAACCGATGTTGACGTCTGAAACTCTCGACTTTGATCCCATCTTCCCCACTCTCTCCTATGCTAGGGTCCCTTTCTCAAAAAGCATCATACTAAACTACTCACCCACCGTTGTCAGATCGTGAATCTCACGTTCACATGTCATTCGCCACGTGTACTGTCCCGCCACTAAGCTTTCTCTAGTTCGAGCTGTGTCCGCTACCCGCGCTTGTGCGATGTATGACCTAAAGTTGACCATGGCATCGCCTTCATGTGATCATGTGGGACTTTGATTCGCATTCACACTCTGTATCTACGAGCGTGTGTCGCACTCATAGTTATATCAAAATGAGATAAAATTATTTACTATCATTCACGTGTATTAAATTTCATTTATATGTTTTGCTTAATATCAGTATATTGGGAAAGTGGGGACGATTGGAACACGCGCCCAGCAAAACAGTGGATTAGTAAGTAAACCTTTGAATTGATATTAGGGTACGGCCACCTGATATGTTCTCTTATTTCTATTAGCCATATCCTTTTCTGTCCATTTTTTAAAAGTTAGAGAAACACTATTCTTTGTTGTTTCTTTGGCATAAATGAGCTGTACACAAGTTTACCACTGGGGCATATTCCCTTAGACCCCCCAAAAAAAAAAAGAGTTAATAATAAAATCAAGTTTTTTATTCTTATTCTCGTGGTTTGGTTTTTAATTTTCAATATTTACCTATTTATTTTTTTCCAAAAGGGAATAATTACCTTCGTAGTAGTTAATAAGAATATGTATATATATATATAAACTCATAATAAACATAGTGGTCAATGACAATGGCACTTTGTGTAAGTAACTATAAGACGCATCTATCAATTCATTTTAAGTATAATGTCATATAAATTAATATTCTAGTTGATTTATATAAATTCAAGGACTTAATTATAATATTAATTAATAATTAAAATTTTGACTGATAATAAAATAAGTAATTTATGTTTCATGTAATTGTCTTTGCAATAGATTAAGCTATCGCATCTTTTATAATAATTAATAATTTGTTTTATTAGTTATATCTTTATTTTGCAATGTAATCTTTATAAAAAGCAGTATAATAGATATACAATGAAAAAGAAAAAGAAATGGAAATAATAATAAAAAAAAGAACTGCTGCTACTAGACACACCCTCAATCTGTTAAGCAATTACGGTGCTGGCACGGCTCTTTCTACTTTTTTTTTTTTTTGGTGTGCCCCTCTTTTGATTGTATGTATTCAGTGATCCCTCCGTTTTTAAGTAGGGTGCCCGCGGCCGGACCAAGTTTTTGTTTTTGGAAAAGAATGCATGTATCTGTCTATTCTATTCTATTCTATTCTATCTCCTTCAAATCCAAAATTATTTAAAATATAATATGAAAGTATTTATAATAATGCAAATACCATAGAGAAAGAAAGAGATATATATATAAAAAAAGAGCCCCTATTATTATGGCCCCCATTGCTTCTTATCTCTTCCACTCACTGTCCTCCTCTCTCTTCATCTTCCCCAATCGGAACTCCTTTCATTTGTGCCTATAGTCCAAAACAAAGCCACCAAAAATCATTCCTCATTCTTCACAACAGGAGGAGGTAAATAGTTGGATGGTTATTGCTGAGAAGCAAAAATGAAGAGGGATCACCAAGCAAGTTATGGCGGCGGCGGCGGCAGTGAATCGTCGTCAGTCGGTGGAAAAGGGAAATTGTGGGAAGAAGATGGAGTAGGAGGAGGGATGGACGAATTGTTGGCAGTGCTGGGTTACAAGGTGAGGGCCTCCGACATGGCGGATGTTGCTCAAAAGCTTGAACAGTTGGAGATGGTAATTGGTACTGCTCCAGAAGATGGCATTTCTCAACTTTCTGATACCATTCATTACAATCCGTCCGATCTATCCGGTTGGGTTCAGAGCATGCTTTCTGAGCTTAACCCACCACCGCCACAACACCACCATGTCTCCTCTTCCTCCTCCAACAACCATAACAACTCCTCAGCAGCTGCTGTCCTTCATCAAGATTCTTCTTCTTCTTCTTCTTCTTCTATCCTCCCTTCTTCCTCCTCGACTATCACCTTTCAATCTAGGCCTTTCAACGACGATTCGGAGTACGATCTTAGAGCTATTCCTGGTGTTGCCGTTTTAGATAACAGCTGCAGGAAGCGAATCAAAACGGCTTCTAATAATAATACCACCACCACCAGTTCTGCGTCCACAATCACTACATCCTCAGACTCTGCTCGACCCGTCGTTTTAATTGATTCCCAGGAGACAGGGGTCAGACTCGTTCACACCCTCCTGGCCTGCGCTGAAGCTGTTCAACAAGACAATCTCAAAATCGCTGATACTTTTGTCAAGCACATAGGCGTACTTGCCGCTTCTCAAGCTGGTGCTATGCGCAAAGTGGCAACCTATTTCGCCGAGGCCCTGGCTCGCCGGATTTACAAGATTTACCCACAGGATTCTCTTGACCCTTCATACTCCGATGCTCTGGAGATGCATTTCTACGAGACGTGCCCTTACCTCAAGTTCGCTCATTTCACCGCCAATCAAGCCATTCTCGAAGCTTTTGCCAGCCATTCTCGAGTTCACGTCATCGACTTCGGCCTCAAGCAGGGGATGCAGTGGCCCGCCCTCATGCAAGCCCTGGCACTGCGTCCCGGCGGCGCTCCTGCTTTCCGCTTAACCGGAATTGGTCCTCCTCAGCCCGACAACACCGACACTCTCCAACAAGTCGGTTGGAAGCTTGCCCAGTTGGCAGATACCATTGGCGTTGAGTTTGAATTCCGCGGCTTCGTTGCCTCTAGCTTGGCTGATCTCGATCCTCAAATGCTCGATCTCCGGTCTACGGAGGTTGAAGCCGTGGCTGTGAACTCCGTCTTCGAGCTCCATCGCCTCCTGGCTCGTCCCGGCGGCATCGACAAGGTTCTCTCTTCGATCAAAGCCATGAAGCCGAAGATAGTAACCATTGTTGAGCAGGAAGCGAACCACAACGATCCGGTTTTCTTGGATCGATTCACCGAAGCCTTACACTACTACTCCAGCCTGTTTGACTCTCTAGAAGGTTCGGGGTTGGTGCCTCCGAGTGAAGACCTGGTTATGTCGGAGTTGTACTTGGGGAGGCAGATATGTAATGTCTTGGCATGTGAAGGTGCTGATCGAGTTGAGCGGCACGAGACATTGACTCAGTGGAGAACCCGAATGGAGTCTACAGGGTTCGACCCGGTTCATCTAGGGTCAAACGCGTTCAAGCAAGCCAGTATGTTACTGGCCTTATTCGCCGGCGGCGATGGGTATAGGGTGGAGGAGAGTAATGGATGTCTTATGCTTGGGTGGCACACTAGGCCGCTGATTACTACCTCAGCTTGGCAACTCGGTTCAAGCGTGTCCCAACAGTGAGTCGGCTCGGCCGAGTTGGAATAACTTTTGTCGAGTGGGTGGTTCATAAGCCCCATTAGTAGAGTGTGAGGACGAGTTATTTACTGTGGGGGTGGGCGAGCGAGTTTAGGAAAACGAGAGGTTGAACTGTAAAATGTAATTCTGGCTCTTTTACACCTCTTTGGTCAATTTTTTTGTTTCCTTTTTTAAATTTCTTCAACTCTTTTCCTTAATGGTTGGAAGAACTTTCTCTATATCCCTTTTGCTGCTTGTAATTTTCTTAGCTTTCTTTTCCTTTTTTGGAGGCTGTATGATAAGTGTTTTTTAGCTTTTCAATAAAATTTGGATGCCTTCGTTGAGATGGTGGTGGGCAGTCTTTGGGTTAATTTCGCACGTAAATTGATGACTTTATTAAATACGAATGAGTGGCAGTGGCTTCTGAACGTAACTTTCATGAAATGCACTGATTTTGACCGAGTTATATGCCTTGGAATGTTATCTCCAGGACTCAACTAGAACTTAGTCCTCCGGCTCTGGGGGGGAGCTGCGGTGGTATTATTCCCGAAGAATAGTTGGCATAAGTAACCACATAATGATATCATTTCACCTAATGATATTTGAACTTATAAATGGCCATTTCTTTATTTTTTTTGTTTGTTGACGTGGCTTATTCACCAGTTGGCCTGCGGAATTTGGACTGGCTGGATGATATTTTTGGTTAGAAGGTAGCGTAGTTGGTGATATGTGAAATGAAAAAGCATTCATTCTTCTACTTAGTTGGAGATGGATGTAGACTCTAATGGCATATGACCTGGCATAGGCATAAATAAGTAGCATATTATGCAATTACAGATCATTTGAATTAGTCAAATTTTACGAATTGCTCTTTTCCTGAATAAACTTGTGTTTTAAACAAAACTTTTGACAATGATTGAGTGGCAATGTGGGTCAAGTGGGCTCAGACTTTTCATAACTAAGGAACTCAGTCAATTTCCACTCATCGTATTTTCTTATTTTTGCTTTTGGAATTGGACAATTTGCCTCTCCATCGTCAAATGTGAACAAGGGAATGCGATATGATTTCGGCCACGGTCGGCCCTGTCAAACCAACTTGCATGTCTATGTCTGCTCTTGGAATCTCCTTATTGGATGTGAGTCCCCACTAAAAAATACCTTGTCCAATTAATTATATACATATTAAATAACATCTCTTTTGTTGAAGTTAATATTGACCGTCTAAAATTATTGTATGTAATGTGATTGGTCATTGCAGTTGCTCCTGCCCTGATTTTGAAGTCACGGAGAAGTTTACGGTTGGTGTTAAGGTTATCTGTTAATCAATTATGACCATAAAAAGAGAGAAAAGTTCATTATTGAGGAGGAGGAAAAAAAAACAGTAGACAGATGAATGAATGACTTGATGTTTATCCTTTTCCAATATCACAGAGGGTGGAGAAGCAAAAGGTCAAAACCTAGGGCTAAGGTTTACGTTCTCGGCGTGGCTGAATAAAAAGTAAGGCTACAGCATACCCATCGCCTGACAAGTGACATGGACATAATAAGTTGATATGCATGAGCTTCTTACCTTCTTTGAATTGTTCGTTTTTGTTGATCATTTTACTGCTACTCTAAGGCTAAGCAGTACTGCCCATTGTCTTGAATATGTTGTGAGGCAATGTTTCCCTTTGCGTGTTGAATTTCGGTAGAAGATGATGGATTGTGTAACATAACATTTAAATACTCTTATCAGAAAGTGGACGTTGCTTGACTAAGTTGAACTTTGGCGAGACAATAATCTGCAAGAATCACTTAATTAGACATCGTGCACTGTGTGTAATAGCTTCAGTTGCATCTCTTCTCATAATTGTATTACCAGGACAGCTTACCATTTTGGTCAAATCTTTGACATTGCTTCATTAGTTGCTTTCAGCGGTTCCCACTTGTCTTCCAATTCCATCACCGCCCATCTTTCACTCCATCATTTCCATTATATTTTATTTTTGAACTTAACATCATCAAATGACTATTCTAATTCCAAATATACATTGCTCTATGCCCATTTTCCTTTTCCATATTCTTTCTTTTCTTAAGCCTAATCGTAAACAAAATTAAGGTTATGTTGGGCAACTTTTAATTCATGTTCAATAATTGATAACTCCGGAATATTTTTCTTGGTTCCCATAATTTTTAAAAACCTACTTAGTAGTTTTAATTAGTTTATTTAGTTTTCTTTTAATGAAAGTTGAATTCAATCTCTTTCACTAAAATATTGTAGAATTACTGTCAGTCTTCTCTAACTTAAACTAAGATAACTTTAAATGAAAATGACTTATATTCTACGTTTATATGGTTCAAAAAATGCAGTCAAATTAAATTGCTCATAGTCATAGGATTTCACACATCTGTGTTTCATCTATATATATATATAAGGCTTTATTAATTTACAAGAAGAAAATATATTCCTAAGATGAAAATTTAAACTGATTGGATTACCTATTAATATCGGATACATGCATCAAATCTTAGACCCGACAAGTTTTTCACGGAAGGCACATTTTTAGTCTACTAAAGTTATGCTTTTGAGTGGAGGAGAAGACGAATAACCTCTTCTCCTGTTAATTTTAAAGGGAGAATAGAATAGTGGTGGTCCAAAATAATCGAGAAGAAAGGTCAGTTGTGATATAGAAAAACTAATGCAAATTAAAAGCCACAAGCAATAAAAATACATTAGTATATATAGAATTTCATATGCAACAAAGTCATTAAGAGCAAGGAAAGATAAGAGTATAAGCCCATTGATTTAAATTATTTCTATGTCCTGGTATCTTTCTTTAAAATTTTGATCAATTATGTTAATGCTATCAAAGCATTTTTATAATCGAACCAGAATGAGTTTGGATTTTTTAATTTCAAATAAAAATTTTAGTGAATTGTTTGCAAAGTTTAATATTGTTGGAAATTGGGATCACATCCTTTTTGGTTTCTCGAAAACCAATATCACTTTAATTAGCTCATCTTAACCACCGTAGTTACTAGATTATCTCAACCACCGTAGCTACACAAATATTCAACCTTTAACAGTATCTACATAACAAGTTGAAAAAATTATGCAATTGTTGTAGAGAGGGTTAAGTAAGGAGTATGGATGACAATTAGTTGTTGGGTAGGGCCCTGGCCCACCTAGACTCAACCCATGTAATCTCGAACCACGACATTTCTTTTTTTTTAATTTTCAAAATGATATCATTTTTTGGCAAAATGACGTTGTTTTATTCATGCTTGTCGTTGCCCAGGCCCGACCCATGCCTGGGCCCAATTGCTAAGCCTAGCAAGGAGTGCTAGCTCTATTAGAGCTTAAGCCTATTTATAATATGTTTTGGATATTTGTAGTAATTTAATTGAAATAAAACTACAATTTTAATTAAACTTTAATTAGACTCATAAATAATTCTAATTAAATACCAAATATGCCTATGTAAGATTCAATATCTCATATTTATCCTTATTTATTAAATCTCATATTTATTCATAAAGTTTCTGAAAATTTACAATCAAGTCTAACAAGATTAAAATATCTTTGTTCTCTTCAACCCGTTCTTTATTTGTGACCTATTAGGCTTCCAAATATGTTGGTAATAGATACAAATTATAACCCTAAATCATATTTAGGAGTACATAAATTGAACTCCTTTAATTTATCTTTCATTATCTAAATAAACAATCTATATCTATGGGATCTAGCAATACATCATGACCACCCAAATATTTAGAAATGTCAAAATAGTTTTGAATAATTTTTTCGTGCTTGATTTTTCATTCAATTTAATCATTTAATCATACAATATTCCAATTAGACATAGAACACAAAATTATTGTCTACTTTATTTTGAGTCCATCATATTTGTTCTCCATTATTAGTTATTGATTCAATTAATGACATTTGTAAACTATTTACAAAACTTCACTCAATCTTTGCCAAGGATTTCCGAAATCAATACTAATCAAAAACAACAAAATATTTTCCCTAATTACTTTAAGGTGATAAATCATGTCTTGATCACTCAATTACCTCCGTGTAGTTCATGTTATATCCAAGGAATACTGACTGAGCTATCTTTGATTAGAATATGCCATAAGTAGTATCAAAATACAACAATCCTTAT
Source organism: Erythroxylum citrifolium (assembly GCA_026284465.1). Lineage (NCBI taxonomy): Eukaryota > Viridiplantae > Streptophyta > Magnoliopsida > Malpighiales > Erythroxylaceae > Erythroxylum > Erythroxylum citrifolium. Next base: position 33,235,904 of record JANKOE010000002.1, on the reverse strand, counting down.
ACAAGATAACTTTTGAGAGATCAAGTTAAAAGATACTTTATACAATCATCATAATGATAATTTCCTTAGACATATAAGTAATGTACCAAATGGATTTCTCTATGGGGTCAGTTCAGTGAACTTGTTCTCTAATAAGCACCCACACGTTTGTTTATATATTTCTATACTTTAGTCTGTGAGATCGACTACTTCCTCCAAAATGAAAAACATAACGTGTGCTAGTCTTTTTACGTTTTATTAACGTTCAGTCTTAATAGAACAATAATTATGAACAATTTAAGGATAATACATAAATGCAATATGAATCTCATAATTATAATCTCATCATAATTTCATTTGCAATGTTTAATTATCCCATGAACTTTATTAGTTACATTTAAATATATACAAGATAAAGAATGCATTTGAATTATTGTTTCACTTAACTATAACCAACTAATTGATTGTAGGGCAAAAACTAACAATCTCTTACTTACACTAAACAAATTAGTTAAGTATCTCATACCTTATCATTATATGACAATCATGCTACTGTTGGAACAATAGCTTAATGAGAAAATTCTACAAGATTCTCTATAGTGAGCACTTCCTTAAATCTTACAACTTTCATTATAATTATCATTATAATTAAGAAAATAGCCTTAATACATCCTTGGATCTTTGATGAGAACTTAGCTCGATTTTACATGCCCAATGACTTTAATGTTCTATAGTACATTACTATCTTAAACAATGCAAGGAACTATATCAAGTTCATTAAAGAACTCATTGATCTAATTAATAATTTCCATTAAATAAAAAATGTATTATGACTTAATTAGCAACCATTGCTACATTGGAACCTTTCCAATCTTAAATGATATTGTTCCAAGTAAAATAGGCCTCTAAAGTTAATATCCATATAACCTTGAACTCAAATATTAACTCATACATAAAATAGTGAATATCTTTAATGCTTCATAAGTATAAAATACCTCAAATACTAAACATCTTTAGTATATTATCTAAATACTTGGATTTAGAATAGGTAAACAACTTCCAATCTATTTTTAGTATATTATCTAAGTATTTAGACTTAGAATAGGTGAACAACTTCCAATCTATCTCTATAAATCTAATTCCCAAAACTAAGCTGATACCTTTTCATATCCAATAAGAGTTATTCTTGGACAATTATATTTTCAGCCATTTAAAATTAAAATTATAGTTCTCTGTGAGCAATATGTTTCTACATACTCACAATGAAAAGGACAATTCTACTCCTACTAACCTTCTTGTAGATATGATAAATTCACAATTATCTCTAAAACAAACTCTTTGAATTCATCATGAAAGTAAATCTTTCAACGTCTTATAGCATTTCAGATATACATCAAATATATCAATAAAGGCAGTAGTTCCAATTGGATGTATTATCATGAGATTTAAATATTTCAAATTTCATCTTACTCCTACTACTTATCTTGAGAACCATTCTCCTATAAGTATTCATTGAAATAAATGAGTTGTTCAATAAGTTTGTAAGATTATATCCAACTTTTTGCATATATCCTTAAATCATTAACTTTGCCTCTTTCAAAAACTTGACATTTCATACCTAATATGAAATCTTACTAATTGATTCAACTAGAACTATTAAAGGTAAGTCATTGTACTAAGCATAGCCATAAGAAAAATAGTATTGCATTATACAATATCTCATATTGTATTTTTTTTGGGTAAATCAGAGAATATAATAAAAAAATAAGAAATAAAGGGTATATGTATAATGGTAGGGATTGTGATCTTACCAACCAAAGAAAATCTATCCACTTAAAACAGACTCAAAACTAACAAGTTAACCCCTGAAAATTGAATGAATGCAGCAACTCAAACACTAAAAACACTTACGGGATTACAAACTAGATTATAAATCAGCTGATACTGATTAATAAGCTGAGAAAACCCTTCCAGAAAATTGACTCTGTTGACATCCTTCCATCTCTGTTCGACTTATCAACTAGATGCTGGTGCTCCAAATCCAAGTGTGGTTGTCACTTGACTAGAGCTGCTATTACTGCACCTATTCGAAGTAAGGAGGTCGCCTTGGTTGCTCACTGCTAGGTAAATGGGCCTTTGTGTTGTGCTGAGCTACAAGGAGGGCGGATGCTACCTCCAAACGCCAAAGAGAACTACAATTTCCTAAAACAAACTGAACAAAAGGTAAGTGAAAAATAAAGACTCTCCTCCCTTTACCTAACCTCGGTGTTTGCTCGGAGATGCTCCTGAACTAGGGTAAGCACTCTTGCTTTCAGTCCAAACACTCCCATGGCTTCATCTTGAAAAGTCCTCACATTTCTTTCTTTCCATAGTGAATATACTGTTACTGAAAGGATAAATGGAAAAACATGGGGAGAGAAGGCTCTGGAATGTTGAGGTTGGTGCAACCAAGAAGGTATTGTATGGAGGGTAAGCTGTGAGGGGAGGTTTTGATGGAAGTGGGTAAGACAAGAATCCCAAACTGATTGTGAGAAAGGGCATGCAAAGAAGAGATAATCAATGGATTCATTGTCTTTGAGGCAAAGGAAGCAATGATTAGGTGTAAAAAGGAAATAAAGATGGTCTCTAGTTTGCAATTTACCACTAAAGGCCAGCCAAAGAATGAATGAGCATCTAGGGCTATTCCTTTTAGACCAAACCAAAGAATTCCAAGGGGTGGAAGGTAAAGGAGGTCTCAAAATATTATAAGCTGAAAAATTAGTGTACACATGCCGGCGCCCCGACCCATCGAGCCACTCCAAACTATCCTGTTGAGAGATATTGGGATAATAAGGGGGAATGTCCAAGTGGCCCAGTGTAGCAGCTACTAACTCTTGCCATTGCCACCTATTGTTCCTGATCACCTCGGAAACAGTAGCATTTAAATTAAGGTCAGAGCCATTAATGGCCCGGGGAGTAGAGAAATGCTGAAGAATTCCTCGAGGATGCCAGGGGTCCAGCCAAAAATAAGTAGATGCTCCATTACCAATCCTAATTCGAAAGTGGTTCCCTAATTTATCCCTAACAGCTAAAATTTTTCTCCAACTCCAAGAACTATTGCTAGTGGGACAGATACTCCAAAAATTCCCCCTCCTCAGAATAACAGAATGGACCCACTTCACCCAAAGAGCTTCAGGGTCATGAAACAAAATCCAAATCCTATTGCCAAGTAGCACATTATTCCAGGTAGCTAGATG
>JANKOE010000002.1:33158060-33168806 GCA_026284465.1 Erythroxylum citrifolium | reverse complement strand
TTATTTATTCATAAAGTCTGCACACGACTTTGAATAAAACGCGCTAAAGGGGATTGCCTTTAGGGCACAATTTAACAGTACCGTCCTTGCATAAGTCGAGTTACCCAATGTACAAGTCGACTTATCGGTACTGGATGTGTGTAAGTCGAGTTATTACAGTGTACAAGTCGACTTACACTTACAATATTCACAAGAATCTAAAGGGGAAAGTTAATATGTAGAAGTAGCAATGACAATTTGTTGGGTTGGCTAAAACTCTACCATACTATTAGATCTAAGTTTTAAAGGAGCATATTATGCATGGAGTAATAGGTAGGGAATAAACAACTTGATTTGAAGAAATTAGACCATTCACTAGTCAATCTAGAGTGGCTTGCACACTTTAAAACTAGTTTTGATCTTTTTAACCAGCTTCTTTGTTCTTATCACACAAATATAAAGGTCTCATTAGAAGTGAGCTTGGCTCAGATGGGGCATCCATTTTTATTTAAAAACTATCTAGGAAAAATTGAAGGATTTGAGGAAATAGTGGCAAAAGGTATGAATTTTTAGGTTAAGGGTAATGAAATTTCATCTTTGTGAAGAAACTTTAGAACTTCATTAGAATTAAAGAAATTGAACTTCTATAAGGTTGAGAACATAATATTGGCTATCTCTAAAACCAGGGAAACTCTTAGGAATCTGTAATGGCAAGCGTATTAGGACCCTATTGATAATACTCTTAGAGTCAAGGAGAAGCAAGCTTTGGATAATTATTCAAATACCCTTGATAATCACCATTCCTTGCTCAACAAAGAGCAAGATTAAGTTCGTTAATGAATGGTGATAAAAACATCAAATATTTTCATAATTCCATTCTTTATAGAAGGAATGTTAACAAAATTCACTCTTTGAGGACTAAAGAAGGCTCCATCATTAAGAAACAATTCGAGATCAAAGCCCTGATTTTTAACCACTTTAAGGAGTTATTAGGGTCTTCTACTTAAATTGTCTCCACGGTATAGGAACTTAGAGCATTTGTCTAGTATCTCTCTCCATCGTGCAAAAGGTGTCTCTTTTAAGACCTTATAATGTAATTGATGTTAAATAAGTGCTATTTTCTTTACAACCAAATAAGGCGCTAGATTTAAACAGATTTAAAACTTTCTTCTTTAATTAGACTTGACATTTAGTAGGTAATTTCATTTTAATTTCTTGGGTTGTGCCAAACTTCTTTTCTTTTGGTTGCATGCTTAGAGAGTGAAATAAGAGCTTTGTTAGTCTCATTCCTAAGAAGTAAAACCCTAAATAATTGTATCTTGTTATAGTTTAGTTTATAAAATTATTTTAAAATTGTTAACAAATAGGCTTAATCATCTTCTGAGAAGCTTAATTAGTAGGATCTAAGGAACATTTGCTAGGGACATAAATACTGAAGATAATTTGCTTCTAGTTTGAGAGCTACATTAGGGTATAAGACCAAGAATCTGATAAAGAGCAACACCATGAAGACTGACTTTAAAAGTGCTTTTAACTCGATAAATTAAAGGTTTATTTTGGACTCACTAGCAACTTTTGGCTTTTCTTGCATTTGCACTACATCATTATGAATTTTAGGAATGGTGAACTGACACGTGTTTTTCAAGGCTCGAAATGGTTACATTTGGGTGATTCCTTATTACCATGTATATTTACTCTTTGTAGGGAGGCATTGTTAAGGTTGATCTCATACAAAATAGATCAAGATTGTAGATTCTAATATCACTAACCAATATGGGAAATTACGATTGATAAACTTATCATTTATGAATGACTTACTGTTGTTCAATGGAGCTAACTCAAAATCCATAAGTTTTCATATGAACATTTTGCAGTGAATCAGTAGATGAGTGCTTTATTTATTTCAGTTGATGCCTCAGATATTGCGTCACAACTCTAATCAGTTTTAGACATTCACCTTTATAATATGACATTTAAGTACCTAGGTATTCCTATCTCTGACAAAAGGGTTGAAGTGAATCACACGTTAATACAAGACTTAATAAACAATATACAAATGCACAAGAGGGGGGGTTGAATTGTGTATTCTTTTTGCTAATCCCCTTTCAAAACTTCTCGTATGAAAACAGTAATATAAATTTCAACATAAAAGAGAGTTGAGAGTTGAGAGAATGTAGACACAACAGATTTATCCTGGTTCACCCCAAACCGTAGGCTACGTCCAGTCCTCAGAGATTTTTCTAAGATTTCACTATCTCACAACACGATACAAGTATTCTTTAATACTGAGCCTCTTTAGGTCTCTTACAACAAGTATTATTTTACTCTTAGCCTCTTCAGGCTATCTGCTTTTCTCTCTACTGAAATAATTTTTTGAGCTAATGTTACAGAAGATAATTGCTCTAGTTCTTCGCACAATGAGATTTCTTAAAATCACTAACTTCTACAGTCTTCGACTCCGACTCATATTTATAGCCTTCGTCTTCAACCGCTTCTTGATAACTTCTTCTTAATCTTTAAAGAATCAGTTATTCAGTTGAGTTCTGTAACTAACTCAAGTTGAATTGAAAACCGTCGTGGTATCGGTTCTTTCGTCTTACTTCTTTCCATCTGATGTTTTTGTTTGCGCTTTCATTTGATTTCTTTCGTCTGAATTTTATAACGTCTGTCTTCCGTCTGATTTTTATATCGTCTGTCTTCCATCGGATTTTTATATCGTCTGTCTTCTGTCTGATTTTCCATGGCCTGACTTTTTATCTTCGCGCTTCCGTCTGCCTTTTGTTTTTGCACTTTCGTCTGTCTTTTGTTTTTGCGCTTCCATTTGTCTTTTGTTTTTGCGCCTTGCGTCTCACTTTTCATCGTCTGATTTCCATTTGTGTTTCCGTCTATATTTGTTCCTTCCGTCTCATTTGCTTCTGCTTCCGTCTTGCTTTCTTCTTTCATTATTATTTTTCTTCATCAAAATCATTTACGTAAAGTCCTTTTGACTTAAAAAGGGTCTCTTACTTCGAGTGTCAGCCTCTATTTAATATTCTAAAAAAATGATCAATCTCTAGAATAATCGTTTTCTACCCTTTACTCTCATTTTGTAGTTGATTTTAAAAGTTTTAAACTTTTTACATATGCACTGGAACTCACACTTTTCTCTTCATCAAAATCTAGTTAAAGATATAGGAAAATGTTAAAGAACTTCTTGTGGATGGGGGTTACTGAGAAACATCAAGGTGCCAAGGTTAGATGGTTTGATTTTTATACCTTAATTGTTGAGGATGGTTTGAAGCTGTCTTCAGTAAAAGCTGCTAACACAACACTACTAGCTAAGAAAATATGGAATCTATTTACTGATGTTTAATCAATATGGGCTAAGTGGGTTTACACATATATAATAAAAAAACAAGTTTATGGGTCATCAAGGTAAAGAACTTATATTCTTGGTCCTTTAATAAAATTCTTAGGTTAAGAAAGGAAATGAATTAGGAAATTAAATTCAAAGGTGGGAATGGAAGGAAAACCTAGTATTGTTATGACTTTTAGAATGATCTAGGCCCCACACACAATATTATACACCTTGAACACCTGAAGCTTATTATCTCTCCTAATGCATAAGTGAATGAACTGATAATGAAAGAGGAATGGAATTGAAGAACTAAAGCTCTCTCCTCTGTAATAAAACATACCTTAGTTTATCAACTTCCTTCTTATGAGGAAGATAAATTTGAATGGGCTTGCCACAATTGTAGAATGTTTACCAATAAGTTAGTGCCTTGAGCTCTTCATAAGTAAAAAGCCTATGTTGTCCTATTGGAAGTTTCACTGGTTTCCTCAGATATTTTTTATGGCATCTTCCATACTTTGTTTAGCTGTCCATAATAGATTGCAACCAATGACAAGCATAGAAGCAACTGCCATAACTTGCTTTGTTAGTTCTATAATCAAATCCTTAAAAGCATTGCTCACATTCTCCATCCACCTAAAACTCTTTCATAGAATGGGATGTGCAAGTAAGGTTCACCTAAAAAGGAGATTCCACTATTTTCAAATTGTTGGTAAGTTGTGGAACTTATTTCTATAAAAAGAAAGGAAATCTAAGGTGTTTTAAAGACCAAGTTAAAGTAGTTTGAGCTTTATAAGCCATACTTTACTAAAAATTAAGGAACATCTTATTGTGTATAATGTCTATTATTTATGATTAAAGATTGATCCACTTATGGGAAAACCTAGTACTAGACTATTGTTAACATTTCATTGACTAGATCCTCTATAGATTCATTGGTAGCTTAGACATTCTTCAAGTTCCCCTTTGTTAGTTCCTGTCTCGTAATAATCTAAATGTTAACTGCTAATGGTTAAATTTTTCGTTAAAACATAAGATGTATATTTTGGTCTCTAAATACTTTTCCTTTTTAGGCGTTGTTATGTATTGATCTACACTGTGTTTAATATAATTTTTCTTAATTTATAAAAAAAACTCAAGATATCTCACTTTGATAATACCAAACAGGCTCATTCACTTAAATATGAGACAATGAATTGTCAAATGTTTGATGAACACTTAGAAATGTGTGTACAAGACAACAAAATACTTTTTGATGCAAGAATTAATAAAAAATGTATTTATAGGGTTTCAACCCCTATTAATTGTTGGAGCCAAAAATTAGTTGTTGTAGTAGCTAATTCTAGCATATTGGTCAACCACTAAGTCTTACTTTTTAACTAATATGCATTCAATGCATAAAATTTACTAGTCATTACATACTAATTGACCATTAGGGTATATTAGTTAAACAATATATCCCTTAAGCGACATTGGTCAACCACATCACCACACTAGTCCACCAATATGTTAATAAATAGCCCTGTTACACATTTAACTTATATTGGTCGACCACTAACCTATGTTTTTTTTGGTAAATTAGTAGAAAATTTTTATAAAAAAGGGAAGAAAATAAAAGGTTTAGTACAAAACTGAGGGGACCTAAAAACTATCCTTGGCTACCAAAAGCCACACAATGCCTAAGGACCTAAGACAAGTTCGACGAACAAACCATCACAAGCGACTATAGCTGCCTGCAAAAAAGATTACGCAACTAGAAAACCAAGCTCAATCTCTTAAGACCCAGTAGCAACACCAACTTCCAACAGCCAACACAACCAAAACAATGAAAAAATAGCAGAAACTCAATGCCAGCTCAAAACATAGGCTTATAAAGATTGTTGATGTCTGTGCTTATCAGCTAAGTATCCTTCCTTCCTTGAGGTGGGGATCCTCCTTGGATTGGAGTCCGACGAGGGAGAGGCTCATAAAGGAACAGTTTAAACTAGCACCTGCAAAAGAAAGGAGAAACCAGAAAAAAGAAAGAGGAAACCAAACAACAACCCAATTTACCGACTCTCAATGTTTATGCAGAGCTGCTCCATTACTTGGAAGATCACTTTAGAGTTGATGCTCCCTACTTCCATGGCTTTCTCTTTCAAGGTTTAACGGTTTCTCTCTGACCATAAGTTATAAACAACAACAGAAATCAGTATAGAGAATGTGCTTAGGTTTAGGTTTCGGTGGCTTTGGCTTTGGGTGAACCAATGTTGGATAGATTGAAGATTTGGTAGATTTGGGATGTTCAGTTGAAAGTGATTAAGGCAGTGCTTCCAAACAGAATGAGAAAAGGAACATTCAAAGAAGAGGTGGCTAATGGATTCATTGTCCAAAGAGCAGAGTGAACAATGGTTTGGAATATAAGTATAAAGTAGTTGATCTCTTGTTTGGAGTTTATTAAGAAAAGCTAACCACAAGATAAAAGCATACCTTAGGGTTATGAGCCTTTAAGATTTTCAAAGTGACTAAATAAGATTACAATTAACATTACAAGCTTTAGAATGACCTTGATATTCCTTAATCTTCTTTTATTCTTGACTTGATCTTCACTTGGAATGTTGCAAACTTTACCTTTTCTTTATCATCTTCATGAACTATCTTCTTAAGTTTTGACAACATCTTGTTCTTATATTGTTTCGAATATAAATAATAAACTCATTAATAGTATTTATGCTTTGTTATTATCAAAAAATAGATTGAAAATTCTCTTGGTTAAAAATCCCCCCATTTTTGGTGATGACAAAACATTCGTAATATTAGAGAGTAATAATAAAATTAAGCATACAATCATGATAATAATTAGCTTCCCATTAATTCATGTATAAAAAAATTCAATATCAATAACAAAAGAGATATTCAAGATTAAGTCTAAAAGAAATATTCATATATATAGATAAATTAACTTAAACATAGCATAAATTTACTGAAGTATAAAATACCACATAAAGAATGAGGAATGTAGAAATCACTCCCCTAAATATCATCACGCCCTTGTCCCTTCCAGTAAATATAATATCACTAATCTTTTTCCTCCTTTTTGGAATCATACCAAATAAATCAACTATCTAAGAAAAATAAAGTGTCATAAAATGTATAAGTTATAAAATTCCCGAATTTCAATATTCAATCATATAAAAACCTTAAACTCAATCAAAATACTAACAATTAAGTGCAACTAGATAAAAAAAATGTTTAAAACCTTAATTGCATTTGTAAATAATCAATTTAAGAAATGCACAACGAAATTCAAAATCCACAAATTTTGGTATTTTACATAAATTAAAATTTTCATTTGAAAAAAAATAGTAAGTTTCGATAAACTTAAATGAAGTAATTAAGAAAATGTATACTTAATTGAAATATCCAACCATTAATTTCATAAAAATATATAATTTTGGAAGGCTAAAAATATTAATAGGATAAAGTATTAAAATTTAAAACCTTAGAATGACAAATATGATGCAATTAGTCTTGATTCTTAAATATATTATATGAATTATGTAATTTTATGGAAACAATTCCAATAACATGGACATCATAAAAAATCTTAAAATTTAAAGGAGTTAGGGTTTATCTAAAGAGGAGTTAAGAACATATAAGAAGTTTAAACCATAAAGTAAGCATAAAACATAGATAATGCCAATTAGTAAGGTTTGGAGAGTTGGAATAAAAAAAGGTGAATATCTTGAAGAATAGATGAAAAGGAGCGAAGAAAAGCTTTAAATATATTACAACATATTTAGTATAAGTATAGTCAACAATACCCATCTTCTATTCATATTACAACATCTTTTGAAATTAATTTCACTTTCAAAAGGGATATTAATTGACCAATTCCCTATATTAGTCGACCGATGGGGCCTGTAGAACCATTCTTGCAATCAAACTTCTTACAAACTCATTGTAACTTTATATTAATTATTTTTTTAGCATATTAATCAACTATTAGGACACATTGGACGACTAGTGCATTGTAAATCCTAAAAAATTAATACAAACTTAAATTAAACACTTAATATACATTAAGTATGAGTTCATTAACATATTTAAAGTCTCCTGATCTTTTTGAATTCCATTGATCTTAGCTAATTTTCTTCTAACCTATCCTTTCTCATTAGTTTAGTAAAAAAAATCATTGTTGTGTATTAACAAATTCTAATGTAATATCCCTATAATCTCTATTTTGTTTTTAAGCATGCACTTAGTGCCTATAATTTGGTGATTAGCTTATTATGATTTGATGATTTATAAGTCTAATTACTAAGCTTACTATGATTTGGTGATATCTAGGTCTAAGCACTAAGGCCTATGATTTGGTTTAATGACAAAAATTCAATTCTCATCACTAAGGGATTCTTCTATAGTCCTAAGTTTAAAAAAATATTTCTACAAAGAGATTAATAATTACCTCTTGTTAAAAATCACTTATGATTTGATTCAACAAATGATTCTTCTTGAATCTTCAATCCATTGAAATTTCTCATTCTTCTTGTCCTTATGAGTTTAAAATTTGCTCTTGTGGGGTGTTTTGATCACCATTTTTATTTTTTTCTAAGATTAATTTTTTAAATCCTTAAATATACCTATATTTCCATCTTCAAGACTTATTCTGGATTAAAAAAGGTTAGATTTATCAAGATAAAAAGCATAAACTCTTCAAATACAATACTAAATTTAATGATTATCATCACTACTACATACTGTTTGTTTTTCTTTTTTTAGGTTTTAGGTAATCAATGTGTTTTAGGTGCCAAAATGAGTTTGGATCCTTCAATTTTATTCTCCTTCTTCCTTTCAATTCAAAATTTTAAGGGTGTACTTATGATTCTTTATTTTAGGAAGCAAAATCTCTAAATATGTCCATATTTACCATAAAAATGACATTTTATTATATATGAATGATGAAAGTTAGCCTTATAGTGCTGATGCATAATGTATTCTTTGGACTTCTGATATATGCATATTTGATTATAATTATACCCCCATATTTGATGTATTTTGCTTTATATTTTATAGTTTTATAGTATATTTGGTACTTAATTTCCTCTAAGTGTGTTTGTAGGACATAATTACCTTTATGGACTAAAAGGAGAAGAATTTGGATGAAATCATGTCATGGAATGAAGATTAGAAGCAAATAAGGACCTACATGGCCTTGTACAGTAACTGTGTAAAGTTGAAGTCTTCATTATGACTTCATTATGTCATGGAATGGAGAAATTCTTTCTCTCTATAAACTTATTGAATTTCTTAATGATAAAGTTGAAGTCTTCATTATGACTTCCACTTATAGATATCTCTTCTTCACTTGATTTCTTTCTTGGGACTTGGAATGTTAAGTCCTTTATCTTCAAAAGTGTTATTTCTTCTTGTGTTTCTTAAAGCCTCTTTTCATAATGAGGAGAGAACCAACAACCTATTATAATGGTAGTATTTTCAAATCCTTAGCTTTTTATATAACCATTACTTTGGTTTCTCATGTCCTCGAAAGTTACTTAATAAACTTTCTTACCATTTTAAAATTATTGTAGGTTTTTCTAAGACCTCTAAGAGTATTAACAATATCAATGAACCATGTTTACATGTTAGAAATACTTTTATCATACTTTATTTGAAACAATTCATATTGGAGGATTAACTTGCTCACTTTACTTTGCTTAGCTTGATTTATGCCCTTATGCATAATTGTTAATATAAGCTAGATTTTATTATCCATTTCACATATAAAGACTCTATTGAATTTATTTCTTCCTAATGTACAAAATAATATATGCATGACCTTATTATTCAAATAAATTAATCTCTTATCTTGAGGTTTTCCTTCTTTATTTAATTTGGAGCACTTTTTTTTCCGATTTTCAAGTATATAAAGAGGCTATTGAAAACTACGAACTTATCATAGGCCTATAGTTTTGTCCCTTAAGAAAAATCTCATATTAATTTTTCAATATATGTAATCATAACCATCAAAGAAGGGTGATGTGAATGTAATTTTCATATAATTGTACCCTATTTGCACATGAATTTTACTTAAATTTACTTTAGTGAGGCCTGAACTTATGTGTTTTGTGTAATTTTTAGATGTAGGCCCTTTGTGTGAGAGAATTGGATCAAGTGGACCTTAAACTTAGAGAATTAGGCCAAGCCAACCAAGCAACTATGACTATGGCCTAGAGCAGGCCAAGTAGTTGTAATTGCAACTACCTATGTACTTCCACTCTGTTGGGCCCCGTTTCCGGAACCCAACCACCGATCCGAAAATCGAGAAAAAACATTCATCATCTCTTCATTTTCTTGCTTTGATACCACTCTGTTGGGCCCCATTTCTGGAACCCAACCTCGGATTCAAAATCGAAAAACAACAAGGGGCGAAAGCGAAATCCGAAGAAAATCAAATCGGAGCTCGTGCGAAAGCAAACGAAGGAAATCTAAATCCGAAAGAACGGATCATAAAGCGAAAGAATCGAAAGCAAATCGAATTCAAACCGAACTGTTCAATCGAACTGAAACAAATTTCCGACATCGGTGAACAAATGTTTTAGAAAAGCGTCGCGTTGGAAAACTCTAAGACGATCCTGATCTAAACTAATCGATATCGGTATAATCTATTTCTTTCTTCCATTTTCATTTTATTCATCTTTATTCAATCTCATACAAAGCTACTTCAATATCCAATTGAAATCATAACCATCAATTTACACAAAATCTTACTAATATTTTCTTTTATTAATAGACACTTAACACACATATCTATATATATCCACATTTCATACACAATAAATACTTCAATATTTCCAGCTCAATCAACACAATTCATCGGACCTCCTGTCCGGAATCCCATCACAATCAAATACATTCATATCATAGCACTTCAATAAGTCAGATCAACTAACACAATCATCTCACCTCATCCATATACCATTCACATACCATATCCATACACAAGTTTACATACCAATTTTATACACAAATACATAACTCATTACCATTATGCAATAAATGATTATAAACCTTAATGGAATTCCAAGCCATGTTACAACATCAATATCGAAAATCCCAAGTATACAAGATACAACAATCTAACTTAAAACGATACAAAATGAATACATACAAACAAAAAACTTCACTTTCTTTCACCCGATCTTCTTCTCATCACCTGTGGATGGGAATGAAGGGGGGGTGAGCTTTACACTTGTGGGTAACAATTTATAACAAATAATAAGCAAAACTCTTGAAATATTTTTCCTTTTCTGGTCTTAGAAAACATTTATTTGAAATCTGTAAAGCACATTTTCAAAAGTTCTTTTCTTGCTGTAGTCAAAATCGCAATTTGCAAAACGTATGATTCTTAGGCTTTCAGCCACAAACCCATAGGTTACAAAACATGAATGCAT
>JANKOE010000002.1:33055230-33070763 GCA_026284465.1 Erythroxylum citrifolium | reverse complement strand
GGGACCTCCATGTAAATCTCCTCTGTTAACTCCCCATGCAGAAATGCATTCTTTACATCAAACTGTTGTAGTTCCCATCCACGGTTTGCTGCTAGAGATAAAATTACTCTAACTGTATTCATCTTAGCCACAGGAGCAAATGTCTCTAGGTAATCAATCCCATAAGTCTGAGTGTATCCTTTTGCTACCAATCTTGCCTTATACCTTTCTATCGACCCATCAGCCCTATATTTTACCGTATACACCCACTTGCAGCCCACTGGTCTTTTTCCAGCTGGCAATTCCACCAAACTCCAGGTTTTATTCTTTCTTAGTGCCTCCATCTCCATATCCATGGCTTGTTTCCATTTTTCATTGGACAGTGCTTCAGATAAGGTTCTAGGAATGGTGGTGGTATTGAGGTTCACAAGAAAGGCTTTAAAGGTTGGTGAGCAATTGTGAAAGGACATGTAGTGTGAGAGTGGGTATAATGGCCTTTTAGTACATGTTCTGGTTCCTTTTCTAATGGCAATAGGTTGATCTTGATCTTCCTCACCAATCTGCACTTCAGTGTCAGTTTGCAAAGTAGGGAAATCAGAGTTTGTATCAGAATTTGTTACCTCGTTTGAAGAATCTAGTTCAGATTCATGTACATGCACAGATTCCGGATTAACCTCTTTCCGCCTTGAGTACACCTTTTCAAATCTAACCTCTCCAGAAGCAGATTTAGGTTCAGACATGGGTTGAGTTTCGGTTGAAGGTTCAGACATAGGTTGAGTTTCAGTTGGAGTATATTCTGGTTGAGCTGAAGGTATTTGACTGATTTTGCTGGGTTTAGATAGAAGGAAAGGATCATTTTCTGACACTCCAAGAAAGAACTCCTTATCTTCCTTGAGATTCTCCCCCTGAAGATAAGGTTGGACAAAATAGGCCTCTTGTTCATTAAAGGTAACATCTCGGGACACAAGAAATTTCTTAGAAGGAGGATGATAGCACTTATACCCTTTTTGAGTTGAGGAATACCCTACAAAGATACACTTTAGTGCTCTAGGATCCAATTTCCCTCGGTCTTGGCTGTGAATATGAACAAAGGACACACACCCAAAAATGCGAGGTACAAGATTGTTTGAAGTAGGTATATGCGGGTAGAATGAAGAGAGTATCTCCATTGGACTTTTGAATCCTAGGACTCTAGAGGGTAACCTATTAATGAGATGAGTGGCTGTTAGGACTGCTTCCCCCCAAAAGTATTTTGGTACATTTTTCTGAAATAACAATGCTCTAGTTTGGTCTAAAAGGTGTCCATTTTTCCTCTCCGCCACCCCGTTTTATTGAGGTGTTTTGACACAAGAAGACTCATGAATTATCCCTTCTTTTTGACAAAAAGGAGTAAGAGTTGGGTTGAAGTAGTCCTCCCATAAACGAAGCGAATGGTTGGTCCTGTGGGTCTATCAATACGCCCCCCGTCAAAAGCATCCTTGTCCTCAAGGTGGAAGGTGGGAAACACATCCTTGATCAATTGAAGAGGTTCCCAAGTAGCGTCAAAGTCGGGTAATCCCTTCCATTGAATCAACAATTCGCGCTCAATCCCTTCACCACGAGTGGCCAGCACTAACTCGGGTTCAACAATCTAATCCATGTCGCGAGAAAGTGCTGTAGGTAAAGGCTGGACGTGGTCCGTGACACCAACTACTTTCTTGAGCTGAGAGATGTGAAAAACGTCATGAATTCTCGCTGAGTCTGGCAGCTTCAGTTGGTACGCCACAGCCCCAATACGCTTAAGCACCTGAAATGGACCAAAGTATCTAGGAACCAATTTGTCATTTGGTCTAAAAGCCAAAGAGCATTGGCGATATGGTCTCAGCTTTAGATAAACTGTGTCACCCACTTCAAAATCTAAGTCCCTGCGATTCTAGTCAGCAGCCTGTTTCATGCGATTCGGGGCCATATCCAATTGTTCTTTGAGTTCAGCCAACATCAAATCCCGCTGCAATAATAGCTCATCCAACATTGAATTATTGGTAGCACTATAAGCATATTTAACCAACATAGGAGGATCACGCCCATAGACAATTTTGAAAGGAGTCATTTTAGCAGAAGAGTGATATGAAGTATTATAAGAATATTCCTCCCAAGCTAGTCATTTAGACCAGTGTCATGGCTGCTGTCCAGCAAAACACCTCAAATAAGTTTCCAAGCAATGATCGACCACCTCACTTTGGCCATCCATTTGTGGGTGGTAGGCCGTTCTCCGCTTCAAAATGGTCTGTTGGAGACGAAATAGTTCCGACCAAAAAGAGCTCATAAAGATTTTGTCGCGGTCTGTCACAATACTTTTCGGAAAACCATGTAACTTCACGATGTTGTTGATGAAGACTTCAGCTACCATTTTGGCTGTATAAGGATGCTTCAGGAGGATGAAATGCGCATATTTACTCAACCTGTCCATTACAACAAGAATGGAATCATACCCATTAGATTTGGGAAGCCCATCGATGAAGTCCATGCTTAGATCCTCCCAAATAGCTTGAGGGATTGGGAGGGGTTGCAAAAGACCTGCAGGTGATAAAGTTTGGTACTTATATTGTTGACACACTGGGCACGCCTCCATAAATGTTTTGACGGCAGTCCTCATGCCTTCCCAATATAGTTCAGCAGCAATTCTTTTATAAGTACGTAAAAACCCACCATGGCCAGCTACAGGGCTGCCATGAAACTCCTGTAAGAGTTTAGGAATCAGGGAGGAAGTTTTTGGAATTGCTAATTTCCCTTGGAAATACAAGATGCCATGATTCAAAGACCAGCCAGGGGCAGAATTTGGATCCACGGCCAGCCTCTGTTTGATTGCTATAAGAGAAGGGTCAGCCTCTATTTCCCCACGCAAAAGTGGCCAATCTAACCATGATGGAATAGAAATAGCTTGGAGTTCCAACTGATGAGGGATTCTGGAAAGAGCATCTGCTACTTTATTGTCCGAACCCAGCCTATATTGCACCTCAAAATCAAAGCTTATAATCTTCGTGAGCCAATGCTGGTATTCAGTGGCAACCATGCGCTGTTCTAATAAATAACACAGGGATTTCTGATCTGTACGAACAATGAAATGGCGACCCAAAAGGTAATGCCTCCACTTTTGAATTGCCAGTACAATGGCCATCAATTCCCTCTCATAGATTGACTTGAGTCTTCCACGTTGAGAGAGTACGGCACCAAGACCAATGCCAGAGGCATCTGTTTCCACAATGAACATCTCTGTGAAATTAGGCAATGCCAAAATGGGGACTGACTTTATGGCCGTCTTCAACATTTGAACCGCATGGGTAGCCTCCTCCGACCACTCAAAGGCATCTTTTTTAAGGAGTTGGGTGAGTGGGGCTGCAATTTTTTCGTAATTACGAACAAAGCGCCAGTAATAACCTGTCAATCCCAAAAAACCACGCAATTCCTTAGGGTTACTAAGAATAGGCCATTCATCCATGATTCGTACTTTACCGAGGTCTGCTGCCACCCCCTTCTCGGATATGATATGACTGAGATATTCTACCTCCTTTTAGCAAAAACAGCACTTCTTATAGTTGACAAATAGACAGTGATCCCGCAACACCTTCAAGACAGAGCGCAAATGCGACACATGCTCCTCTAAGGAAGAGCTATAGACAAGAATGTCATCAAAAAATACAAAAACATACCGACGAAGCATAGGCTTAAAAATGTTGTTCATCAGCGCCTGAAATATGGCGGGGGCATTGGTAAGCCCAAAGGGCATTACCATGAACTCATAGTGCCCCTCATGAGTGCGAAAGGTTGTCTTGTGGACATCCTCTGGTTTGATGCGAATTTGATGATACCCCGAGCGAAGATCAAGCTTGGTGAAAAACTTAGCTCCATGAAGCTCATCCAACATCTCATCTATGTTGGGTATAGGAAATCTGTCCAGAATTGTGGCTCGATTAAGCGCACGGTAATCTACGCAAAACCTCCAACTCCAATCTTTTTTCCGCACCAACAACACGGGGCTAGAAAACGGGCTAATACTCGGCCGAATAATCCCTGTTGTTAACATCTCAGTAAGCAGCTTTTCTATCTCAGCCTTCTGAATGTGAGGATAGCGGTATGGGCGAACATTGACTGGTCCCTCTCCTTCTTTAACCACAATCGCATGCTCGTTTCCTCGAACAGGTGGCAACCCTTTAGGGGTATCAAATACATCCTCAAATTCAGCAATAACGTGTCTCACCCGAGGTTCTGCACATTCATAAGGATCTTTAGATTGGACAGCAACATGTAACAATTCAACCAACACACCTTCTTTCTCTTGTTGAAGATCCTTCACCATCGTTTTAAGGGATACTAATGCTCGAGTGAGGCTTGGGTCGCCCTTCAACTGAACTCGTTTACCCCCATCTCAAACGTCATGGTTAGCCTTTTCCAATCATCACGCGTTTCCCCCAACATTGCAAGCCACTTAAGGCCTAAAATGACATCAGTGCTACCCAATGGAAGAGGGAGAAAGTCTTCCACGATGGCCAGGTTCTGCAATTGGAGTACTACCCCTTTGCAAACTCCCATCCCTTTCAAGTTTTGCCCAGACCCTATCACCACTCCGTATTGTGATGTTGGCAGTATTGGGAGCTGAAGTGCCTCGACCAAGCTAGTTGAGATAAAATTATGCGTGGCTCCACAATCAATAAGTACTACCACATCTAGACCGTGAATCTGGCCTTTCAACTTCATGGTTCTGGGTTTCGAAAATCCAACCACAGAATTTAATGACAACTTCACATTATTCATAGCCTCTTCTGCCAAATCCGTCTCCCTCTCTTCATCACTCCCCTGAATCTCCTCATCCTCGTTGACCATCAGGATATTCAGCTCTTTCCTCTTACACACATGGTCGAAATGCCACTTTTCATCACAACAAAAACACAGCCCTTGGGCACGCTTATTTTGGACTTCTGCAGGTGTTAATCTTCTGAATTTGTGGTGGCTGGGGTTTGAAGCTTTCGTGTCTGTTTTGTGGAGGGGAAATAAGGGTTGGGTTAGGTTTGTAGTTTTGTTGGGTATTTGGGTAATGGGTAGTGGGTTATAGACTTTTGTGGGGGTCCATGTAATTGTTTTAGAATCGATCTTGTGTGGGATTGGGGTGGGTTCTTTGTGGAATTTAGGGTAATGAGTGGAAGCCAAAATCTGGTTCTTACGTTCAACACGTCCTGCCGTAGCTATTGTCTCCTTCAGTGACTGTGGGTTCAGCACCAACAACTCTGCCCGAATTTTTTCCTACAACCCATTCACAAAAACTGCAGCCATGGTGTCATCCTCCAACTCTCCCACTGATGCTGCCAAATACTCAAACTGGGTTCGGTATTCTGCCACCGTTCCCGACTGCCTTACTGCGAAGAACCTATGTAGCAGGGTCTCATCTTGTAATCCAGCGAATCGGTGAAGCACCTGGGTTTTAAGTTCATCCCATGACGCAAATGCCTGGGTACGCTCCTCATAATGTAACCATGCCTAAGCCTCACCTTCAAAGCACACTCCTACCGCTTCTAACTTCTCGGCTTTCGACAACCGATTGATAGAGAAATATCTCTCGGTCCGAAAAATCCATGAATCAGCCCCTTCACTATAAAAAATCGGAAGTTCTAGCTTTCGAGGGTGCTTATCTCGTTCCCACACTTTTTTCGCAACTGCCACAGTTGGGTTCTGCACTTCAAGTTCAGTGTTTGTGGTATTATTGGGGGTATTGGGTTGGGTGGTGTTGTTGGTTTCCGCATTGTTTTGAGTGTTTGTGGCTTGTCCTGATTGAATAGTGCTGGTCTCACCGGGTTGGAAGTTAGGATTTATTTGGTTGCTCAAAAGGAGTTGGATATTACTCTGGGTTTCTCTCATCTGAGTTATCAAGAGAGTCATGTTGGCACTAATTCCCTTGACGTCCTCCTCCAGTTGGTCCACACGAGATTCTATGCGTGTCTTAGGGTGTGTTGTTTCCATCCAAAGAAAACAAAAAGAAAACAAAGCAGTTCCCACAGGAAAATCGGTCGCTCTGATACCAAATGATAGAGTAGGGACTAAGGACTGAATAAACAGTAAAGAAATGTAGAAGATGATGTAAGGAACCGAATGTAGTATATTGATATCACCAGCAGGAATTCGAGAACCTGCCTTTTCTCCTAAACCAATACACTCATTGCAATATTCTTCTCTGTCTTTTTGTTCTATCGTACGCTATATAAAGAAAAGCAATAACAAACTTTTGGCCAGCTCATCAGTTTACAAACAAACCGTGGCATAGCATAATAATATGTCCTTTTTACTCTTTATTTACTAATAACCTCAAATTCCTTCCTTCCTATGCTTCACGTGTTTCTTCCTTCAATTCATGTTGGATCCGGCTCTATGAAATCCTCTGGACTTCTTCCTCCCATAAACAAAGCGAATGGTTGGTCTTGTGGGTCTATCACAATATTTGTAGATCGTCTTGAAGATTGGGATAGAAAAAATCATCTGGTAATACCTCTATTCCATTCATTCATATTCAATTTATTGATTATGGAACTGCTGGACTTTTACATTACTACCAATTGTTGATTACTCTTCATAATCTAAAGTAGGAAGTCAGTCTATAAATAATTTTCTCGCGCAGTTCCAACCTCTTTGAATCAAATGTCTATCAAAATTAATAAAGATCATCTTCATCTTATTTAAGTTCTCATGGCTCGCCTTAATCTTCAAAAAATCTCCACAGTCTGAATTTGATCTTTTAAACACTTGATCCTTATATTAGAAATTCAGTAATCACCTTTGTAAGAATCATCATCAAACTTGTCATACTTGTGCAACAAGTTGTCTTATCCCCACGATCAAACACCTTTAAATCTGAATCTTTCTCTATCACTGCCTCCTCATCTTAATGATCCACTTTATATCAACAACTTTTGGTAGTCTTATTTATCTCATTGCTACTCGACTTGATATCTTATATGTTGTTCATTTGGTTAATCAGTTTATGTCCGCCCCTTTGTCATCTCATTTTTCTATTGTTATTTAGATTCTTCATTATATTAAACTAACCCTTTTCTATAAATTACACTTCTCTGCTATTTCCTCCTTAATAGTATTTGGATATTCTAATACTGACTGTACTAGTAATCTAACGAATAGTTGTTTTATCACCGGTTATTCTTTCCTCTTAGGTGATTCTCTGATTTAACTATTGGTCGGGACGGCTAAATTGGCTCTCCTAGGCTCAGCCCTGAGCCCAGATGATGATGGCCCGACGTCCACGGCCCGCTCGGCCCATCGAGCATTAGACTCTCATGTAGACACATTGACTCACGTAAACCTAAACCTAATGGCATTCACAGGTATATAATGTGCTATTCTAGTCGAGATTGAGGTATGAATGGAGAAACCGAAGTTTACACCATGAACAAAATGAGTCCATTTTCGAGGAGCTTATATGCCACAAGCGGGCAGCCGAGAGAAGGCTTTAGGTCAACATGCACGTGACTAACGAAACAGATTTTCTCTTGCCCAAACAAAATCAAATTTCAATGCTTAACTCATTTCACACACATTCATACTTTCAATGCTCATCATGCTTTTTTCTCTTTTCATTTATACAAAATGCCATAACATTTTTCAAGGAATAACATGATCATAATCACAATGCATTTTCAACAATCACAACAATTAAAAACAAGCAACTTAACACACAATACACAAGTAAAACAATTTGCCCATATTACACAACAACTATAAATATATTACTCACCTAACTTGCTCGCCAAAATGCAATTCAAGCTTGCCTTCCACTTGCTCTTGGATTGGGTTTTCTTGGTTTCCTTCAAACAAACCAAGATTCATTCAACCCAATATTCTATTAAAATTCAAAAAACTTCAATAATCACAAAAATGAAATAAGTACAAAATTAAGCATAGGCTTAACCTACCTATAGCTTATCTAGGTTAAAAAAAATCAAAACCTAGTTTAGAAATCCACGAAAAATCATAATGGTTTCTCTTTTTTCTTCCAACACAACTCATTCTCTCTTTAATCTCTTTTCTAACAAAGCAAGAAGGAGAGATGAAGAAGATTACCTTAGTTTAGCCAAATTCTCTTCCTTCTTCTTCTTTCCATGTTTTCTTTCTTCCTCCCTAACTCTCCACGCACACTTCTCTTCTCCTCTCTCTTTCTCTTCTCTTCTTTTCTCACACTCACGCACACTTCTCTTCTTTTCTTCTTTCTCATTTATTCAAGACCACATTTTGGTCTTGTCCTTACCATTTTACTCCTCATTTATTTAGTCTTTCTAATTTTACCCTTCTTTCATTTAATCTAAAGACTACTTACTCCTTAGGCTATTTAAACATCATACCATACTCTAATTAAATTCTAACTTTTCCATTCTAATTGTCTAATTTCTACTTATACTCACTAAATTAATGACTCAATTCTAGAAATAATAAACAAATAAATGAATAAATCATAAATAAATAAAAATAAAATAAAAAATTCAAGGCCTAATAATTCTCTTCCCCTTAAAGAATTTCGTCCTCGAAATTCTTACCTGAGTCTACTATGAGGTGTGGGTACTTCTCCTTTATTGCTTCTAAAGGCTCTCATGTTGCCTCCTCTCTTGCATGGTTCTTCCATAAGACTTTAACCAGCTTCACATTCTTCTTTCTCAAGACCTTTTCCTTCGAATCTAGAATCTCCACTGGTTGCTCCTCATATGTCAAATCCTCCCTTAATTGAACCTCTAAAGGTTGAACTATGTGTGAAGGATCCGATCAGTATTTCCTCAACATTGATATATGGAAGACATTGTAAATCTTAGACAATTTCGGTGGCAAAGCTAATTTATAGGCTAAAGGCCTAATCTTCTCAATAATCTTGGACTAAGCTTACCCTTCTTACCAAATCTTAAAACCCTTTTCCATGGTGAAACTCTAAGAAACACTTTGTCTCTAACTTCAAATCTTAAAACCCTTTTCCATGGTGAAACTCTAAGAAACACTTTGTCTCTAACTTCAAATTCCATCTCCCTTCTATATGCATTCGTATAGCTCTTCATTCTATTTTGAGCTACTCTATTTCACCAGTTTAATCTTGTCAACTGTAACCTGTACCAACTCAGGCCCTAAAAGCCTCCTTTTGCCTTCCCGATCCTAACGAATAGGAGTTCTGCACCTCCTACCATACAAAGCTTCATAGGTGCTATTTGAATTCCTGAGTGATAGGAATTATTGTAAGCAAATTCAATTAAAGGCAGATGATCATCCGATGAGCCTTTGAAATCCATAACACAAGCTCTTAACATTGCCTCCAAAGTCCATATTTTTTTCTCCGATTGACCATCAGTCTGTGGATGGAAAGTTGTGCTAAAATGTAACTTTGTTTCCAAAGCCTTTTGTAAGCTTTTCCAAAACCAAGAGGTGAACCTGGGATCTCTATCCAATACTATCAAACTTGGAATCCTACGAAATCTGATTATTTCATCTATATATTTCATTTACCCATATTGCTTCATACTTCCTGCTGGTTCTTGGCAATCCCATCAAGAAATCCATCGTAATCTTTTCCCACTTCCATTCAGGAATAGACAAAGGTTTAAGCTTGCCGATAGGTGCCTGATGTTTTGCTTTAACTTGCTGGCACATTAAACATTTTCTAGCGTACTCTGCAATATCTTTCTTCATTCCATTCCACCAAAAGTACTTTTTCAAATCCCTATACATTCTCATACTCCTTGGGTGCATTGTATAGGGAGCATTGTTTGCCTTGTCAAGAATCTCATCCTTCAATTCTAACATATCTGGAATACACAATCTATTACCCATCACCATCAATCCATCTTCTCTTATCTCTATTTCAGAAGGTTTACCACTTTTAATCTCTTCTCTAAGCCTGTTCAAGTACTCATCTTGGTCCTACAATTCCTTAATTTTCTCATTTAACACTGGCCTTACTCTAAAAGTAGCCAATACACAATCAGATTCAACTTGCCTCAATGTCACCCTGAGTTTGGCTAATGCCTTCAACAAAGGAAGATATACCGTCTCCACATGTGCTATAGTAGATTTTCTACTCAATGCATCTGCTACTACATTAGCTTTCCTCGGGTAGTAGTCTATTATCAAGTCATAATCTTTCAATAGTTCCAACCACCTTCTCTGTCTTAAATTCAACTCTTTCTGGCTTATCATATACTTAAGACTCTTGTGGTCTGTAAACACCTTGGTAGTGACTTCATATAAGTAATGTCTCCATATTTTCAATGCAAAGATTATGGCAGCTAACTCCAAGTCATGTGTAGGATAATTCATCTCATAGGATTTTAATTGCCTAGAAGCGTAAGCAATCACCTTATCTCCTTGTATCAACACATACCTTAATCCTTCCCTTGAGGCATCACTATACAATATATACCCATTACTACCGGAAGGCAAAGTCAAAACCGGTTCCGTTGTGAGCCTATTCTTTAATTCCTTAAAATTGTTCTATCACTTCTCTGTCCACACAAACTTATGATTCTTCCTTGTCAATTTGACAAGTGGGGCCGCTATCAAAGAAAAGCCCTCTACAAATCTTTTGTAGTAACCAGCTAAACCTAAGAAACTCCTCACTTCTGCTACATTCTTAGGTGCTTCCCATTTTACAACTGCTTTTATTTTCCTCAAATCCACATGCACTCCTTTTTTTGAAATTACATGTCCAAGAAATACCACTTCTTTTAGCCAAAATTCACATTTATTGAATTTGAATTTGGCATACAGCTCTTCCTTCCTCAATGTCTCCAAGGCAATCCTCAAATGTTCCTCATGCTCCTTATCACTTTTAGAATATACCAATATGCCATCAATAAAGACTATAACAAATCGGTTTAAGAAGAAGACTCTATTCATTAAGTCCATGAAGGCTGCAGGTGCCTTCGTTAGTCCGAAGGGTATGACTAAGAACTCAAAATGCCCATACCGTGTTCTAAAAGTAGTATTTGACACATCAGACTCCTTTATTCTCAATTGGTGATAACCTGATCTCAAATCTATCTTAGAAAATACCCTTGCCTCTTGCAATTGATCAAGGAAATCATCTATGCGTGGGAGCAGATATCTATTCTTGATAGTGACATGATTGAGCTTCTTATAATCCACACACATCCTCAATGATCCATCTTTCTTCTTAACAAAAAGAACCGGAGCTTCCTAAGGTGAAGAGCTAGGCCTAATATACCCTTTCTCCAATAACTCTTCTAACTACTCCTTAAGTTCCTTCAAATCTGCCATAGCCATTCTATAAGACGGAATTGAGATCGGTGCAGTACCTAAAAGAAGCTCGATGGGAAACTCAATTTCTCTAGGTGGTGGTAGTCTTGGTAATTCCTCTGGAAAGATATCCAGGAATTCTATAACCACAGGAATATCTTCTAACTTCCCTCCATCAACCTTTATGTCTATCGCATAAGCCAAGAATACTTAACACCCTTTCCTCATCATCTTCTCTATAGTTAGAGCCAAAACAATTCTAGACGGACTTGTTTTTCTGTCCCCCATAAACACCACCTTTCTATTGTTGTCCAACGCGAACTCCACGGTCTTCTATTTGAATATAAATTGGCATTATACTTTTCTAACGTATCCATGCCCAATATCACATCTAATCCCCCCATCTTCAATGGCATTAAATCCACCACTAATTATTCTTCTCCAATATATATCTCATAATCTCTATAAACTTGGCTAATAATAATATATTGTCTAATTGAAGCACTAACCATCAAAGAAGTATCCAATGGGATCAACTTTCTACCATGCACAGTTCTACTTGACGAAACAAATGAATGGGTAGAACCCATATCAATCAAAACAACAATATCAGCATCAAATAATTTAACTGTACCAGTCACATCTTCCGAAGTGGTTTCTGCGTCCTCCTATGTCATTGCAAATGCTCTAGCTAGTGCTTATCTCCTCAGTCTCCTTGGAGGATTCACTTTCCTGGTCGTATCAGAACTGCCCACCTCAGTTGTAGTCTTATGTCCCACAGGCTCAACCCTTTTTGAAGCTTGCATCTGAGTTCCCTCTCTTTTGAGTTCCCTCTCTTCTGGCATACTGCAGGCACTCTCTAGCCATATGCCCTTTCTCTCCACAGTTGAAGCAAGCTCCAGTCAGCTTGTAGCACTCCCCCTATGGAACTTGCCACAATGATCACACTTAGGAACGGAGGGATTATTCTCCTCTCCCCTTCTACTGCCTCTAGCCATTAAGGCTTGATGAGAAACATTTCTAACCTGTCTGGACCTACTTGCACCATTTCCCCATATTTCCTAAGCTTATCAAATTGCTTCCCCTTCTTAGCTAAGGCAGGAGCAAAAGATTGTAGCTTCTGATCCATGGCCTGAACAAACGCCTGAGTGAAGGCTTGGAGCAGCCTAGGACCCAAAAGAGTAGGCACTTGCTCCTGCAAAAGAGGAGACTCATGTGTGTAATCAAGAGGGCCTACTACCATACCCTACAGAAGCCTCAACATTTTCTGAGGCTCTAGACTCATCCGTACCCTCCTCTCTAGGTGGAGAATCAGGTGCAATGGATCCTTGCAAAACTCCTTGTGTTCTTCTACGAGGTGGCAACTTACTCCTGCAATTAAACATTAACGATTAGCTTACTATTCTAAGCCTAGGAATCCTTAAAAGGAGCCTAAGCTCTGATACTAAACAATGTTGGGGCTCAGGTCTCATTACTAATCCTGAGGTGACCACTCGAGGCGATCGGGTAAGGATCCTACAAAGGAAAGTCAAAAACTTCGATTTGAGAAAAGTTTCAGCGGTAGCAAATGGTGGGTTCGCCACGGTGAAGCTATGGAAATATTTCCAAGGACCCTTCAGGAGAAGTTCGTCGTGATCAACATTTGGCTTCACCGCAGCGAAGATTCAAGATCTATCCGACGGACCCTTCGAGACAAATACGCCGCAGTGAAGTCCCCAAATTAAATCTAATAACCTCTAGAGACAAATACGTCGTGGCGAAAGAGTTTGACTCCGCCACGACGAAGTTACGAAAAATCAAATAGAATTACCATTCGGGGCAGGTTTGCCACGACCAAGATCTGGCTTCGCTGTGGAGAAACCTTCACATTCGAACCCAAAAACCTAACATTCTACACAAAATTTTGCACACATATACTTTAATTTTCATAACTATCCCAACTCAACTACAAGATAAACATACACATACACAAAGGAACTTCTTCAATCCTCATTCTCATTACTAAAAAAAAATAAAGTTTGTTCACAGCTTTAGTTACCTAGCAACCATTACATCGTTAGCTTAATACAAAAATACATAGGATGCTCATGTTCGATATGCTACTAAAGCTACTCAAAAGTAGTGAAACTAACTTAATTACTATATCTTGGAGGTGCCAAATGCCCTGCAAGGATAGCTAACCTTCTCGTTGTGCACCTGAGGAGGAAAATAAGGGGTTGAGCTATAAAGCTCAGTGGCTAATATATTTGTAGCCATTGGAAACAAGCCATACAAATCAAGCATATATATATATATATATATATATCATTTTACTCTATCCATTCAATCATCCACAATTCTAGCTCAAAACTCACAGTTAAACAGGTTATCAAATAAAGCAATCTCATACATATTCAACCATCCAAGCATAACACTTAAGTTCATACCATGCTCATTAAACCAAAAAAATATGCCATGCACAACATAATGGCTTGAGAGTTCCGTGGAACGAAATAGAAAAACCGAAGTTTACACCATGAACAAAATGAGTCCATTGTCGAGGAGCTCATATGCCACAAGCGGACAGTCGAGAGAAGGCTTTAGGTCAACGTGCACTGACTAATGAAACAGTTTCTCTCTTGCCCAAAAAAAATCAAATTTCAATGCTTAACTCATTTCACACACATTCATACTTTTCATGCTCATCATGTTTTTTCCTCTTTTCATTTATACAAAATGTCATATCATTTTTCAAGGCAAAATATGATCATAATCACAATGCATTTTCAACAATCACAATAATTCAAAACAAGCAATTTAACACACAATACACAAGCAAGACAATTTGCCCATATTACACAACTATAAATATATTATTCACCTAACTTGCTCGCCAAAATCCAATTCAAGCTTGTCTTTCCTCTTGTTCTTGGATTGAGTTTTCTTGGTTTCCTTCAAACAAACCAAGATTCATTCAACCCAATATTCCAATAAAATTCATAACACTTCGTTAATTAAAAAAATGAAATAAGTATAAAATTAAGCTTAGGCTTAACCTACCCATAATTTATCTAGGTTAGAAAAACCAAAACCTAGTTTAGAAATCCAGGAAAATCATAATGGTTTCTCTTCTTTCTTCTAACACAACTCATTCTCTCTTAAATCTCTTTTCTAACAAAGCAAGAAGGAGAGATGAAGAAGGTTACCTTAGTTTAGCCAAATTCTCTTCCTTCTTCTTCTTTCCACGCTTTCTTTCTTCCTCCCTAACTCTCCATGCACACTTCTCTTCGCCTCTCTCTTTCACGTTTTCTCTTCTCTTCTTTTCTCACACTCGCGCACACTTCTCTTCTTTTCTTCTTTCTTATTTATTCAAGACCACATTTTGATCTTGTCCTTCCCATTTTACCCCTCATTTATTTAGTCTTTCCAATTTTACCCTTCTTTCATTTAATCTAAAGACTACTTACTCTTAGGCTATTTAAACACCATACCATGCTCTAATTAAATTCTAACATTTCCATTCTAATAGTCTAATTTCTACTTATACTCACTAAATTAATGACTCAATTCTAAAAATAATAAATCAATAAATTAATAAACAAATAAATGAATAAACGATAAATAATTAAATAAAAATAAAAATAAATTTAGGGCCCAACATTCGCTATGAGAGCAATTTTGAGAATTAGAGATATGTTGAAAAATAATTTTGTTTCTCTTATTGGAGATGGGAGATTAACTAGGTTTAGGTTTGATAATTGGCTTTCTTGTAGACCTTTTTACAAATTACAAGAAATTGAAACTCTTAAATGTGACACTTGTTGAAGCTTTGGTTGACAAACACATCTTCAGTTAGAGTTCCATTCTGTTGGAGTTATGTAAATATAGTGCCCTAGAAAGCAAGTGTATTTACTTATAACTTAATTTTCTTCCAGCTACTTTTTGTAATGAAAATATTTATTATTTATAAAACAAAAGAGTTTTGTTTTATTTGTATGAGCATAATAGAACTAGTCATAAGGTACCAAGATTCTTTTGTAAGTAATATACATATATATGGAGATGTATAGGAAACATGTATATTATTAGAATCTAAAATAATTGATTCACAGTTGAATAATTAAGTTGGTCGCTTGATTATAGTTTAGACTGTAGTGTTACGATTTATCTCTGTGTAAGTAAAGGAGTTTACTTCAAGGGAATGATGAGTTTCATATCATGATAGTAGTTGACTATCGATAATGGAACTATTAAATGAATCTGGAATCAAGTATGTTTTCAAGAATAAAGTGGGCCGTTACTTTAAT
>JANKOE010000002.1:32940263-32955389 GCA_026284465.1 Erythroxylum citrifolium | reverse complement strand
CTTATACAAGATATTCATTCAACTTCATTTCCTCAATTACTTCCATTTAATAAATCAAAAGAGTTTGGGGTCCAACAGGTTTTGTTAATCAAATATGATTAATTTGGCTAATGATTTTCTAAGCTTTATAGTGCATTACATATTTTTGGTCTCTTATAGGGTTAGAATTTGTGTCCTAACTCTGGGGATGTGAGGAAGATCCAGTTGAAACACCTTCTTATGCACGGCGCATTGTCTTAGTTTGACTTTCTTTTTCATCTTAGTTTGACTTCTGCTTCGTCTTAGTTTTGCACCTAAGACGCTTCGTCTTAGTTTTGCACCTAAGACGCTTCTTCTATCGCCTTATTGTCTTAGTTTGACTTTCTTCTTCGTCTTAGTTTGACTTCTGCTTCATCTTAGTTTCGTACCTCAGACGCTTTGTCTTAGTTTTGTATCGTCTTAGTTTTGTACCTAAAACGCTTCATCTTAGTTCTGCTCCGTCTTAGTTTTCCTTCATCTTATTTCTGCTTCGCCTTAGTTTGTACCTAAGACGCTTCGTCTTAGTTTTGTATCGTCTTAGTTCTGCTCTGTCTTAGTTTTCCTTTGTCTCATTTCTGTTTCGTCTTATTTCTACTTCGTCTTAGTTTCTACCTAAGACGTTTCGTCTTAGTTTTGCATCGTCTTAGTTTGTACCTAAGAAGCTTCTCTGTCTTAGTTTTCCTTTGTCTCATTTTGGTTTCATCTTATTTCTGCATCGTCTTAGTTTGTACCTAAAATGCTTCGTCTAAGTTTTGTATCGTCTTAGTTTTGTACCTAAGACGCTTCGTCTTTGTTTTGCTCCGTCTTAGTTTTCCTTCGTCTCATTTCTGTTTCGTCTTATTTCTGCTTCGTCTCAGTTTTGTTTCGTCTTAGTTTTTATGCACCGTTCAATTTATATTTTTCGTTCCATTTTGACTGCGGTTCGATAGTTGGTCTTCGAAAACGGGGCCCAATAGCCAAAGTTACTTGTGTTGGACACACCTAACTTAGTGATTCCAATCAGTAATATAGATAGGTGTAATAAACAACACTTAGATTTTAGCCTTTTACTTGTGAAAATAGTTCAAATATTATGATAATGAGGTTAATCTTAATTTGGTGTGGTTGAATTTCTCTTTTGAATCATATGATTTGAATAACTTAGAATAAAAAAAAAACTTTTATTACCTTTTGATGAATGAAAAAACTCAACATAATTAAGATGAAATGTTTATGTATGATGAGCTTTTAAGATTCTCAATATAGCTAACTAAAATTACAATTAACGTTACAAAATATAAAATAATCTGGATGTGCTTTGATCTTGTTTATTGACTTGATCTTCACTTTGAAGATTACAAACTTCAACTTTTTTTTTCTCATCTTCGTTAATAATTATCTTCTTGAATTATGGTTATATTTTGATTTAATATCACTTATGATCAAACTAATAAATTTATTAATAGTACTTTATCACTAAAATTGCTATTGAAACCTCCCCTAATTTAACAAATGTCTTCATAGTACAGAATGAGATATTAATTCCTTTCTTTCCTAACTGTAGTAGACAAATTTTCAAAAAAAAACTGTAGTAGACAATTATGTTCTCTGGAATCAGAATATATCTATATATAATAGCTGTGAAAACCTTATCTTTGAAATATTAAGGAAATTCTTCACTAGTTAATGTCTGCTTTCTCTAGATTACAGAGCAGCAATGCAATTATCTTTGAACCTGAGCCTTATTTTTACGCTTCATATTCTTATTCGCCTAAAAAAGCTAAGGCACACATCTTCCTGTCTTGGCAATATATGCATATTTTTATGACAGATATGCACGTCATACCAGTGAAGAACAATTAAATGCAGCTAATACGCCAAGTAAAATATGCCTTTTCGTTCTAGCTAATGTATGTATACCTTTCACTTATTGGTTAATTAATATCTTTCACACTCGACACAATTACAGTTCACAGAACTGAGTGTTCAAAACTTAAAACATACATCTTGATCACTTACTGGAAAAGTGAGTTATAACACAACCGTAAGTAACGTACGGTGTCCCAAGCCTCAACGAGACAATGCTGTCTTAAAGACTAAAGCTTAAGGACTTACTGAGCCATGCCTTCCAACCTGATGCCTTTCTTCGCATCAATTCTGACCTGCCTTCTGTCATCTGTGGCTGCAACGGTTTCTGACACAGAACAAATTTTCTGGCGCCACGAGATCCTATTGCTTCCTGAGGACTCAAAGCTACAATAAAAGGATTTACAAGAAAATGGATCTTGTAAGTGTGTGAGAGTAGTCTGAAGCTGATAGAAAAATAATTACCTATTAGCGGTCTATGGTAAAGGCATCAGGAATTAAGTTCATTTGCTCTGGGGAAAGCATATAGTTTTGTTGTCAAAACAAAGATTCATGACAGATTTATTGGCACCCATCAGAACAAAGAGCACGGAAACTTATATATGCAAAACGTTTGAATTAACAATTACCACAGACCGATTATGTTGAAAAACCAAAACATAGGCTCTAAATGCCTGAGTTCCAGATGGATTTTTTTTAATCCCAAATCTACGGAGTTCAGTGTTTAAGGCGAGAACAAAGGCAACCTGGTAAGCGAAGATTACAATATTCATCTTAGCCCGAAATTGTGATGACTTACCTTCTGAAGTCCCATTTGCACAGTAAAGCATGAAGTTTTTGACATCAGAGCCAAGAACAGGAACACGACCTCCTCGTGCATACGCTTTCAGAGCAGACTCCATGACACCCGCAACAGGATCGTCCTCTTTCACCACAAACCTCAGAGGCCCTGCACTGCCAACCACATTCACGGTTATCAAGAATCTGTTCCGCTTTTCAGTTCCTTGCTTCTTCTGCTTCTGAAACATCATTTTTCTGCTCGATACTAATGTATTAACTTGGGGCATTTGATTCTCTACTTTCGAATCTCTGCTTATTCCAAGCCCACGTGATTATTTATGACAGCACAGCAGATGACAATTTATAATATGGACTGATCGATGATGGAAATTCACTGAAAGACTGAAGCTTTCAAATTTTAGAGTAGAAGGGGGATTGCGGAGGGATCAAGACCAAGGCAACGATAGTACCAGGCTTGTTTACGGAAACCAAAGGAGGAAAATGTGTAAAACGACTGCGCAGCTGCCAAAACCAGAGTGAAAATGCTCATCAAAGTCGTACATGACCCAACCATCCGGTATGCAATTCGTATGATGGAAGTAGAAAAGAGAAACTACTCTAATCGATAGTTTGGGTCCGGTATGCAATTCGTATGATGGAAGTAGAAAAGAGAAACTACTCTAATCGATAGTTTGGGCTTGTGTGTTTAGAATACGAGCAAAACCAAGAACTCTAGGTTGTCCATATAGAACAGTTGAAGAAGAAGATCAAAATGTTGAGAATGATGAGGTTTCGGCCGTAGTTCTCTATTAAATAGTCTGCGTAGCTTCACCGGTTTTGACGAAGGGAAATCAGTTTGTTTGAATAATGTGTTTCTGAGCCCAATAAAAGCTGTAAATAATGTAATATTATCTAGTTTTTTAAAAAAAGTGACGGGTAATTTTGTGGATATGAATATTACACTAAAAAAATGGTTTTTAAAGAATAGAAACTGCTGAACGAGTAGATTCTAGATTAAATAATTTAAAATAATAACTAAAATACTATGTAATTAAGTTTTTATTTTATTGTAACACCAATTCATTTATCATATTTAACGTTACGGAGCCTGTACATTAGAAAAATATAATAGAAGTATTAATATTACCCAATTCGTTTCAAGTTTTGTCGCGATTCTTAAAAACTTGCACTCAAAAAAAAAAAAAAGAAGCATTTATTCTGTTTTTGTTTTTCTGCATATCAACAAATAGAATCTGACTTTCCAATGCCATTACACGATTTTATTAATCCAATCCTAACAAGGATCTGACTCGTCGGCTCGTTCTACCCATTCACTCTTATTAAAATTTGGTCGTCCTGCATATTCGGGGAAGAACGTGCGGATATCCCGTGCAGTGAAAAAGGGTGTGAACGCTGACCTCGTGGTGACGGTGACTGTGGTAACAGTTAAATAATAGAGCTAAATTAAGAAGCTGGCAATAATTCCAATCTTCTTTGTATTACAAGGCTAAATAATGTGTGCATGTAATGTACCATTAGATACGTTTTTAGTATTCAACTAAATAAATGTCTCCTCTTGACACGAACAGAGATAACTACCATAAATGGAAATTTCAGTGCGGCCAGGGCTAGCGTGAGAGATGACGTTGGCATGCACGAGAGACGACCCACCCTTCAGTACGCGACTCTAGGCTCTAAATAGGCCAGCCATTTTATGTTTCTCAACTACATCAAGTGTTTCTACAATTCTGTTCTGTTCTAGGTTTTATTCATCGGAACAACATTATCAAACTCATCAAGAAGTTTTAATAATGTCCAACAACTGCCCAAATCACTCGTCATGGTTATTGAATTAGTTAGATCGTAATGGTTGGAATATATAATTCCCCTCAAAGGGATAAATTTCTTAATTAGTAGCGTTAAATTATCTAGTAAATAAATGTCATTTATTATTACAAATAAGAACCTCATCTACAATATAACTAACAAACCATTTTGACGATAAAATTGATTTTTCGCACCAGTGGATATAGTTTTTATAGTAAGATTATGTAAGCTTCTTATATTCAAATGAATCTTCAATTTACTCTTTCCCATTTTTATAATCGAGAAGTACATTAGAGCTAGACAACAATTTTTCGTCCTCTACCGTAATCAAAACTTTCGAACTTATCTCTTCGTACAGCACCAATTACTTTCCAGAACTAACCAATGACGGAGTCAGAAATTTAAGATAAGAGGTTCAAATATTTAATTTTTAAAATTTTGAGGGGCCCAGTGCACCACTAATTTCTAAATAACCCCGTCCTAATATATATATATAAATATACATGTATATATATATATATATATAATTATTTAATAATCTTAGGGGTGGCCACCACTGGCCCACCTACTGATCCGTCCAGAACATGTCAACTTTCAATTCAAGATAGCATTTATCCCAGCCTAACTTCATCTGGCATTCATGTTTTTTATATCAGTCACATAGTTTGTAAATACATGCTATATTTGCAATGAGTCTACGAGTTTACACAAGAAGAAAAGTTAGACCATACATAAGTTCGAGTAAGGCTCCATCATAAAATCAATTGGCAGTAGGTGAAGTAACCCACTAGGTTTATATATTAATTTTCTTTCCCCCCCTTTCTTTAATATGGGACACTCATATGTGAGTATTCTCAACAGTACATCACTTCTTTTTTTACAAGTTAGGCAATTGTTTACCTCTAATCTATACTAATGTTAATGGTAAAGTTTGAAAGTTACAAAATAAATATCTAATAGTATTATTATTATTATCAATATAAGATATATCATTTATGACATTGTATACTCTATATCTCATCCGTTCCTATTATTAACAAAGACTCATGTATGAAAGTTATATAACAAAATTAGAATTAATTGTTAAAAAATCTTTTAAAAATTTGAAAAATAAATACGGTATTATTAATAGTTAAAAATACTACAACTTACAAAGAGTTCAAGACAAACATTGTACAATCTAATTTATTACAAAGAAAATTAGTGATTACTCAAAGTATGATAATCCGCGCTGTAGATTCTATCTACATTTCATATATAGGGAGAGATTG
This sequence comes from Erythroxylum citrifolium, assembly GCA_026284465.1. Taxonomy (NCBI): domain Eukaryota; kingdom Viridiplantae; phylum Streptophyta; class Magnoliopsida; order Malpighiales; family Erythroxylaceae; genus Erythroxylum; species Erythroxylum citrifolium. Next base: position 32,949,648 of record JANKOE010000002.1, on the reverse strand, counting down.
AACTGTAAATTTTTAGCAATTAAGGCGAATCTAATCCAATAAATGATCTTATTTGTAAGCTGATATTTATCCTCTTCAAAGTTGGTAAATCTACAAGAGTTTCGTTCCTTCCAAAGGAAGTAGATGGTAGTGGTGAAAAGCAGCCTTACATAAAACTGCATTAGCCATACCTTTTTTGGAGTTACGGATTGCCCAAGCCAACGACTGTTCCCAAGTATAAGGATAGTCGTTACTTGGTATCATGAGCAAAATTCTGCTATAGAAATCTTTCGAGTATTTACAGAGAAAAAAAATGATTTATATCATCAACTTCCATTTTATATTAAAAAAAACAAGTTGCATGCACAGTGTCGTATCATTGACTCTTAGTGTTGAGTTTGTTTATAATTGCGAGTGAAGAGATAAAAGAGGCTTTGGGTAGAATGAAATTTGCCATAAAAGAGAAGACCAAGGTCCTACAAGTAATCCCCTTGTAAAAATCTGATGGTAAGATTTAGTAGAGAAATTACCACTCAGATCTGGAGACCAAATGATGGAGTCATCCATCTGCTCATTATCTAGGTGAGGGAAATGTTGAGCCAAAGTATCAAAGTCTCAATAATGTCCTCTCTATTGACCATTAAAGATCAAAGATGATGTCTTAATATTAAGAGGAATTATATTTCTTAAGTGTTGAACCTGAGAATTGAGAATAAGGGGACTCATATCCATCCAATTGTCATACCAAGCCAAGTTCTTTCTCCATTACCAATCTTGTGCCTAATATAAGGATAAACAAAGTCTCTTAACTTCATCATGTAGATACGAATCCAAGAAACTCCCTAGTATAGGGAATTTGTCGAAATTCACAATTTTTAGGTGATACTCATTTATCCACTTAACCCAGAGGGCATTATAGTCAATGTATAGCCTCCAAAGCTGTTTGCACATTAGGACCTTTTGCATGGTAGAGAGAGAAATGATCCCGAGACCCCCAAGTTTTTCGAAATTGTAACCTCACTCTATTTTATCTTTGCATTCTTTGAGTGTTCAGAGCCACATGACCATAAAAATGCTTTAGTGATTATGTCAACCTCTTTAAGGACTTTTCGTGGCAATGTAATGTGAGCCATCTAGTATAAATGTAAGCTGCTCAGTATAGAAATGATAAGTGTTAACCTGGCAGTATAAGAAAGGAACCTATTTTGCCAAGCATTCACTCTTACTTTGATTCTTTCAATAAGAGGCAAGCAATCAGTATGCTTTAGTTTAGAAGATGTGATTGGGACTCCCAGGTAACAAAATGGGGGAGATTGTAGATTTAGCCCCACTAATCTCCGTATTTCAGTAGTGTTCCTCATATCAGCTGAGAGGTAAAGGTTGCTCATCTTAGAGTTTTACTTTAAATCTAACCAACCAGCAAATAAATCCAAAACATGCATCATCATAGTGATATAATGAGAATCAATGCCACAAAGGATCAAAATATCATCAACATACATCAAGTGAGCGATATTGAGTGCCCTGCATTTATAATGAAATTGAAAACTCCTATTGCAAGATATCATTTTACTGGTCAATAGAGAGAATTTTTCCATCACTAGAGTGATTAAGTAAGGAGATAAATGATCCCGTTGTTGGATTCCTTTATCAACCTAAATAGGCTTAGTAGGAACCCCATTTACTAGGATACTCAGGGATGGGGTTTGAATGCGTGACATTATCCAGTCATTGAACTAAGAAGGCAGCTACAAAGCTTCAAGACATATACGGATGAATCTCCAACTAACAATGTCAAAAGCCTTGAAAAAATCAATCTTGATTAAGCAACTGTTGAGATTCTTGCCTGAGTTGTAGTCCTTCAATAATTACTGAAGCAATAGGATATTATCTCTAATATTTCGGTCAAGAATGAAAGCACCTTGAGCTAAATTGATAAAACTAGAAATAGCAAACTTGAGAAGTTCCGTAAGCATTTTACAAATCACTTTATAAATGATGTTGCAACAAGAGATGAATCTAGAATCATTCATACTCTGGAGATTATGTTTTTTAGGCACCAAGCAAATATAAGTATGGTTCATTTCCTTGAGCATACTCGTGGAAGCAAAGAACTCCATCACTACCTCCATGAGAAGCCTACCCGTGATGTCCCAGGTGTGTTGAAAGAAAAGTGTTGTGAAACCATCCAGCTCAAGAGATTTGGAAGAATGCATATGGAAAAGAACCCTTTTAACATCGAGTTTAATGATTGGAGAAACTAGAATTTCTTTGATGTTTTGCTCAACCAAATAATGAAACATATTTAGAACATTAGTATTAGGGGCAGTGGAAATGTCTGAACCCGTAACGTGCTGGAAGTGATTAATAGCAATCTCTTGTCAATGTTTCTAGTATGAAACATTTGGAAAGAAGCTAAGGAAGACGAAAGAAGAAGGGATAAGAGGAGAGAGGAGAAGGAGCAATTGCTGTTGCTGTCACTCCTAGTCCACTCCAAGTTATTCCTCTCATTCCATTGTTATTTCTTTCAGTTGATGTATAAGATAGATATAATAATAAAGAACTTGTGTTTAAGGATGTTCTAAACTCTTTTGGGGATTTGTTTTTGAATCAATGTTAATTTGATTGCTTTTCATGTTAATGAGTTAGGTATTGTGGTTATTTGTTATATTTGCATGCTTCGATAATAAATCAAGAGAGTGAATCGATAGAAAAATGATTAGATTGGGTAATGGGAGTTAAACAATCTAATAGATCACACAAACAATCAAATCGATAATTTATACGAAGAGAGATTCAATGTGAGGAACCGATTGTCTATTAGAGTGCTTAAGATCTAATTGGATGTGTGGGTTGTTTGCTAATTAAGAGATTATAAATTCCTTAATTTGATTCGATTAGAGTTTATGATTTAAGGTTAAACAATTATAACTTGAGAGACCCTTTGAAATTCTAGGATCAATACTAAATTAACTCAAAAGTGATCAACTTAGCATTAGATGATATGATAAATCCCCTTCTTTCATAATTGGTTAATCTTTCTTGTGTGAATTTGCAATTGTTATTTGGTTGTGCTCGATTTTGATTTCTTAGTGTGTTAATTTTACAATTTCCCTTTCCATCAACCTATATTCAATTGTTTAAGTTTTTGCTCATTTTTATTTTCATTTAAATTATATTTTTAGGCCTTAGACAAATTAGGATTTGATTAGTTCACTAAATCCTCGTGAGATCTACGCCTCATATACTACACTACGACCCGTGTGCTTGCAGAATATTAACGATTTTATAAGATTAAAACTTTCTCAACAACATTGATTTATATTGAATCTGTCTCTTTTGACAATGAATTTTATTAATAATGAACATAAGTTTATCTTGAAACTCTTTAAAACAAATTTAATGTAAACCTTCTAAGATAGTCTTAATTTTTTAATAAACTTATCTATGTGAAACACTATGCTTATGATATAGAGGTTCCAACCATATTTTTTGTTTTAAAATTTTAAGAGAAAATTTTTAATTCATATAATAACCCACATTATTAGTTATAAGTAATAAGTAAATACTTGTTCCTATTAACCATAAGATATACGCATTTATGAATAATATTTTCCTCAAAATCATAAGAGGTTATAACATTATGAAATTTCATATAAAACTAACGTTATGTTTTTTTAGTCTATATATAAATTTCTTTAGTTTTCAAACCAAATGAGTTTCTTTATCTAAAGTAAATCCTTCAGGCTAAGTCATATATATTTCCTCTTTAAGATCATTTGGAAAGACATGTGATAGTAAAACCATGATTATTCTCAATGAATCCTTCTTAGAAACTTAACAGAAGGATTTTTGTTTATTCATCCTTGCCATCTAAGTAAAACCTGTGTCTTCAAATTGACAAAACTCCAAACTCTCAAAAAGAAAGTGTTGGTGAAAGATGTAGAGCTTAGATTAAGTTTACACCTTCATTCTCCTCCCCCATCTTTGCACCTTTGGCTGAAGCCTTCACTTCTTTATTTTCACCCTTGTTCATCTGTAAATTAGCCTTTCTCTTTCCTCCATCCTCCTACTGCACCTACTTCAGACCAGGGGTAATGTTATTGTTCCTTCTCAAAGCCTTTTCCTGCCTTGTTCATATTACTGTTTCTAGACCAACATTTTCTGCTCCATCCCTTGCATTGTAGCTACCTTACCAAAATAAGGTTTCTTTCTCACAATGTTTGACCTCACACCTCCTAACCTCGCCAATTTTCCCCCTTTACCCTCGTGCTTTTCACCATCCTCCTCTACTGAATCACCCCTAGATCCGCCACATGCTAATACGAAACCTAATATCCATTCCCCTTCATCCTCATCTTCTATCAAGGCCCATACTATCCAAAACCTCGTAGCCCTTGCTCCCAATATTTAGAGGCAAGCACCCATCTCAGTTACTCATCCAAACCCACCCAAACCAACGACAACAGCTTACCAGAACATTGTGGGAACCAGGGGAACCTGGAAATAGGTTGTAGGTGAAAGCTCTGAATCTTCTCTCTTCTACAGTCCCCCGGTGGAAGTTGATAGGAAGTTGATGGTAGTCCCAAGTCTTGACATCTTGTAGGAGGGAGAAAAAACTTGGGAAGTAGCGATCATTAGCTTCTTCATGGATAAACGCCTGCCTTTTCCAGTAATACAAACATGGGTTCAAAGAAGTTGAAAAGGAAGAGGCAAACAAGAGGTAATGTTAACAAAAAATGACAACATCATTTTTACATTTAGCACAAAATCAAAGGCTTAAAAAGTGATAGAAGAAGGAACATGACACATCTCAAAACTTCCATTATTTCTCTAAAATTGGCAGCCTGGTATGGAATTAGAGAAAATTAAAGTTAAGAACATACCTCTATAGGTGAACATTCATAATATTCCTCTGAAATATTGGACCGCTAAGGGCCTAAGCTTGTTAGCTAGCTACTTGGGAAAACCAGTATGCATAGATGAGAATACAGCATTGACGAAACAGGTTAGCTATGCTAGATTATGTGTGAGTATGGATATTTCAAAGGAGATGAAAGATTATATTCCCATTTTAAGGTTAGCAGACAGAAATTCTCTAAAGGGGGATAAAGTCATGGTTACTTATCATTGGAAACCTTCCCTACAAGTTCAGGGTAAAACATGGAAACCAACAAGGAAAGTTTTTATCAGGGGAGATTATGGAGAATTGATGGGACTTGATGAGAATAATACAGAGGGGAAAACATAAAATGATGAACTTGAAGTGTAGAAAAGGATACTGGTGGATCAAGAATTGGATATTTAAGTAGATAAAATTTACCTCTATACAGCTAAGGGGGATCAAACTGAACATATTGTCGAGGATCAACAACATATACAGTTGGTAATAGAAAATATTACAGCGTAATAAACAGAGGGAGGGGCAGAAATTGATAACTGTATTATAGAAAAAAAAGAGAGTTGCAATTTGGAAATCCCTTAGGAGTTCAGCAACAGACTGCCACCCAAGTGCCACAATAATAAGATCTTTTGCATCAGGTGGAGAATCAGGAAGAAAAGATGTAATAAGTACAAACTAGAAAGAGCAATCGGAGCAGTAGGAAAGGCTCAAAAGGTAAAATTATTATTACATGACCTTTCTAGTTTGGAATATTAGAGGAATAAACAACCCTTTGATGCTCAAATCCTTGAAGGAGTTTGTCGCGCATGAGAAGCCTAAATTATTTTGTCTTTTAGAAATAAAAATCAAACTTGTAGACTTGAATAAATTAGATTGTTTTGGGAGTCAATAGAAGATAAAATACAATCATCAGTACCATGGGTATGGAAGAATCATCATAGGCTATGATAGAGGATTTTATAAAGGTGGAGGTTTTGGAAGCAAGAGAACAATTTATGCATACAAAAATGACTTTCAAAATTGAGCATAGTTCAGTGCTGGCTTCCTTTGCTACGGTCATAATATTGCTTTTCAAAGAACAGACCTATGGAATTCTATGAGAAGACTTAAAGGAACAGCTAGTGGTCCATAGATCATAAGTGGCGATTTCAACTCAACTATTTATCAATCTGAAGTTGAAGGGAACTGTAATTTAAAGAATTACAATACCGATTTACTGGATTGCACCAAAGATGTGGAAATTTTTGACTTAAAATATGAGGGTCATAGATTTACTTGAGCAACAAGAGGAGCTCTAATTAGCTCATTAGGAAGAAATTGGATAGGGCTTTGGCGAATGTGGAGTGGTTAAATACCTTTCTAAATGGTAAAGCCATGTTTTTAGACCTAAGATTCTCGGACCATACCCTAATTAAGGAAGACAATCGATTCAAAAAGGTTTATTTGAAGCACCCTTTCAGGTTTAACAACTTCTTGATCAATGTAAAAGGTTTCCAAGAAGCATTCAATAAGGGATTGGAGGTAGAAGTAACTGGTACTAAACTATTTATCTGTTTGCAAAAACTAAAGGCTATAAAGTAGGAATTGAAGAGAGTAAATGGAAGTAGGGGTCTTAGCACAATACAAGGGCTAGAATATGCTAGGCATCGACTCTCACTCTTACAGAAATCACTGGCTAATAATCCTATTGATGAGATTATTGCGAATGAGGAGAAGGAGGCTGTGAAGTCCTACGTATAAGCAGTTGATAACCACTGCTCATTATTAAACAACAGTCCAGAGTCAACTGGATTAGGGAAGGTGACAATGCACTAGGTTTTTCTTCAATACCATTAAGGCAAGGAGAAATGTCAATAGGATTACTTCGATAGAAACATAATCGGGGGAGATCTTGTATGAGCAAGTTGAAATTGCTCAAGATGCTTTTAAACACTTCCATAAGATCCTAAGATCTGAGGGTAATACTAGCTTTTGCAGTGTAGATCTTAAGACGTTTATTTCTGCTAAAATTCCTGAATATTAAGTGGATCTTTTAATAAAGCAAGTCACAGATTAAGAGATAGAAGCAATGGTATTTAAAATGAATGGCTCGAAGGCTCCTGGACCAAATGGTCTGAATGGATTCTTCTATAAGAAAAATTAGGATGCAACAGGGAAAATTATGAAAGAAGTAGTGCATGAATTCTTCAAAAAAGGAGTCATCCTTAAAGAGATCAACAAGACTTCCTTGTGCTTGATCCTAAAAACTCATAACACTACTACATGGAGCAATTTCAGGCCTATCTCATGCACTAACTTCAGTTACAAGATTATTGCTAAAATACTAGCCAACAAACTAAAATCTATGCTACACTACATCATTAGTGAAAATCAAGGAGCATTCTTAAACAAGTGGAATATTAAGGATAACATCTTAATTTTATAAGAACTTCAGAAAGGGTACACAAGGGGAAAATCCCCTCAGAATTGCAAATTAAAAGTTGATCTCCAGAAAGCTTTTGATAGTGTCAGTTGGGGTTTTTTTTACTACAGACTATGGAAGTTATGAGCTTCCCTCATATTTTTGTTGATTGGATAAAAGAGTGTATTTCTACAGTTTCTTATGGGATCATGACCAATGGGAGTCCCACTGAGTTGTTTAAAGGAAAAAGGGGACTTAGGCAAGGGGATCATCTTTCCCCTTACCTACTTTTAATCTACATGGAGGCTCTTACCTTTATGCTGAAATATAAGATCTCCTCAACTCCAGAATTCAAGTTCCATACCAATTGGACGTTGCTTTCACTAATCAGCTTATGTTTTGTAGATGACTTAATCCTTTTTTTTGTAAGGTTGATAACCCCTCAGTTATGAGACTAATGAATACTTTGCAAAGATTTAAGGAGATGTTGGGTTTGAGCATCAATTTTCAACAAAGGTTCTTTATCTTATCAAAGAGTGCTGCACAACTAGCTAATGTTATATCTTTTATCACTGGAATGGGTAATCAAGAGCCTCCTATCACTTATTTGGGCATCCTTATCTCTTCGAGAAGACTCCGATTTAGAGAATGCCTACTCCTTATTGAAAGGATACAAAGGAGATTAGATTCATGGATAAACAAAACGTTATCCTATGGTGGCAACTTCAGCTCCTAAAATCAGTTATTATGTCTATGAATAAATATTGGTGTTCCCATATTTTCCTTTCCAAAGAGTTTATCAAAACTGTGGAAACAAATGATGAAACAATTCCTATGGAGTAAGTGGAAAGGAGAAACAGGGATTAAGAAGGTCAGTTGGACTCATATTTGTCAACTTAAAGCAAATGAAGGGCTGGGCTAGGAATCAATTGACAGAAGCAACAAATGCTTATTGTTGAAAAGGTTGTGGAGAATTTTAAGTGAGAAGGAATTATTATTGGGCCCCATTTCCGAAGCCCAACGATCGATTCGAAATTGAAGAACATAAACAGAAGAGGGTTTCCTAAACTCTTCAATCCTCAAAGACAAGCCCTCACTATCTAACATCTCAAGCCCCAAAGGCAAGCCCACAAAACAAAGATCACAAAAATTACAATTGACTTTTGAAAATGGTAGCTCTCGGTCTCAAGTTTATGTAGAACCAAGAATCACCTCAATCGGAGCTCTATAGCTCAAGATATGTTTAAAAATCTAAAGTAAGGTCATAGCCAGATTAAGCTCTCCAACCCGACCACTCACTTTCAATCAATCAAACTTATTGAATTCAAAACCAATGGCCCTAAAATTTTAAGGGAAGGTATGAAAATATGTTAGAAAGCTAACGCCATAAGAATCGCCTCAATTGGAGGTTGGAAAAAGGAGTTATGGCCCAACTAATGCAATGTGTTCATATCCTAATTTCTATTTAACATACATTGGTAAAAAGGCCTTAACTTTCGTTCTAGATATCGGATTGACTTCGTTTTTTGACGGTTGGAAAGAAGACATCTAGGGCTACAACTTTCATGAAGACCAAAAATTGAAATTCGGACGTTAAGGAGGTCAAAATATACGGACCGTGTGAAATCACACGGTCTGCCCGTGTGCCATTCGGGTGAGAATGGTGCTCCTGCCCGTGTAAATTTACACGGGCTGACCGTGTACCATTCGGGAGACATCAATTTCTCACCCCTAAGCCCTCTTCCAAAGCTACGAAACCCCTCCTAACATTCCCTTACCTCAAACCCTTCTCCAAGACCACAAAAAATACTCCAAACCCATTCAACAACATCAAACATCATTGAATCTCAACTCAATTAACTCATTTTAAACACACACTCCATTCATTCATCCAAGCTCTCATATTCCTATTTTTCATACAACATCATTGCTTGCAAAGCTCATATCTCTCCACTCCGATATCCAAATTTCACAAACTATATACCATTTGAAAAGATAAAAGGATAATCTACAATGTTCATGAAGACCATTTTGTCTCATATGGCCTAAATCAAACTAGTTTCCCCTTGAAGTTGGTTCACAATTTCTCATCCTTATTAAAA
>JANKOE010000002.1:32925155-32939237 GCA_026284465.1 Erythroxylum citrifolium | reverse complement strand
TTTAATTACAAAGTTTTTAATCTTGCTTTATATATTTCTACATTTCCTATTTTAATTTATACATTAAACTGATAAAACAATATAATCAATTAAATTCGCAGGGCATTATTACTGCGCATTTGTGCAGTATTATTCTGCTAGTTATATATAGGCTAGGCGAGGTGGGGTGGTTGGTGGTTGGTAGTTGGTGGTCCGGTGGGCAAGAAGTATAAACGAGTTCTCATGGTTCAATGTAGCTTATTGATTTTTATCAATTGAAATCCTAGGTTTGTTTTGTATTTAATTAGTGACAAGTCCAGATCCGGTATGGATGGTAAACTAAAAAGAAATAAAATTGCTTCTAGACTGGACAGAAAAACGGAAAAGGTAGGTGAAGGCGGCGAATTTGAATAAACGTGTTCTTGGATCTTGAAAGTCTTTGACTTGAAAGAAATGTTTATTATTCCCCTTCTTGATTTTTCAGTTTTTAATTTGTTCGCTACATCATGTTGAAACTAAGGCAACTGACATAAATAAGTATTGCAACAAAACAAATAATTAATACTCCAATTTTAATGCATAAAAACAGGATTAAGAATGAAGAATGAGACACACGCTGATTTGATTTGGCCATACGGCAAACAATTTGTTACAGACAAAGGTTCAAAGTTGAGAAAGAAAACAACTAGGGAGCTTCAAGACTTTTGAACCTCACTTAATTGACCAAGGGGGGGTTTAATTGACCAAGGGGGGTTGGTCAGTATTGGAAAAAATAGTAATAAGAATAGAAATGAATTTTATTATTATAATTATGATTATTGGTTAAGAGGAAGGAATGATTACCGTTATCATTGATAGTGGTTAGATTTTAAAAAATATTGTAATTAATTAATTAATTATATTTTAATTAATTACAATATTTTAATTAATTATATTACTGTTAATTAATTAATTACAATAATGTAATTAAAGAATAATTGTAATTTAATTTGTTATATTTTAATTAATAATAATATTTTAATTAATTATAATGTAATTAATTAAATAATAATAATAATACTTTAATTAATTATATTGTAATTAATTACAATATTTTAATTAATAAATAATTTTATTTTAATTAATAATAATAATTAATTAATTAATTACACTATTTTAATTAATTAATGAATTATATTTTAATTAATTATAGTATAATTAATTATTTAATAAATTTCACAGTACATTTGATTATTGAAATTAAAACTTTATTTTTTTTTAAAATGGAAATTAAAACTTTATTTATCAAGTTATTTGGCTCATAATTATACTTTGGTACTTTTATAATTTCTACCTATTTCCTATCCTTTATATATAAAAAATTAAAAATATAGCAATCACTCTCGTTCTTCCAAATTACGAGAGAAATAGATAATTGCCCAAAACTCTTACCCTTTCCGTACCAAACGTTAATTTTCATTCCATACGCAACTTTTTTCTCGTACCGTCAAACAAGCATAGCCTAAATCATTGTGCATTTACAATAATCTATCAAATCCAAATTATTGTCATTTGTTAGAAGGCGTGTTGTGTCAGTTGCGAAGCCTTTTCACCTCGCGTTAATTAAGGGATTCTGGCTACTATTTAAATGATTCTCTTGTATGAAAACTTGAGATTTACCGTGCCATTTAAAATGGAATCAAGAGGCTGATCAGTTATTCTGCTTCCGAATTCCTATTTTGAATAGTTGAGGGAATTTTTAAACAAATTACGGAATTCCTATTTTGAATAGTTTAAATTAGAAGAAATTTCCTTTCTTAATTGTATAATTTCAGTGAATGTATTTTATTTTTTAATTTATAAAAAAACACTTTTGTGTATTTCCCCTCTTAAATCTTAATACAAACAAATATTATTTAGGTATAAAAAATGAATTACAGAAATCAGACATCATCATTTTTTTAAAAGAAAAGAATACTAGAGACAGATTAGGAATTATAAATGAATAGGTAAGTACAGTAATTTAAGTGGAAAGTACATGGCTTGAGCCGGCGGGGGCAGCTGCTTCTACTAGGCCTCGACTGACTCCGTTCCTGGCCCCCAATCTTGAAAGTCCTTTCTATAGGATAGGATTATGACCCCTACTACTCATCAAAATCCCTAGTGTGATATACTACTCTACTGTTCCATCGACATAAGAAGATCCGAGGACGCATAATAACTATCATTGGCATTTTTTTTTTAATTTTATTTTATGCTCGGATGTCTAAACAAGACTAAAATGTCTACAACCCTTCTCGTCTTCTTGGTTGGTTTGGTCGAGTGGTTGTTCCAGGGCTTAGGACATGCAAGTGGAATGTAGACAGTGACATTGCCTGCCATTGCCCCTTGCGTAGGCTCTAACGATGTAGTTGGACCCTGTCTTTTTCGCATTAACTCACTGACACTAATTATTATGATATCAATATGGGGCTGCGTTAGTCCAACACATACGGCCGCCACGGTTTTGCAGCCGAGTCAGGTCCAGATCGAGTACTTCAGTCCACAGGCACCGCGTGATCCCTTCTTTTACCTCCTTATCTTTCACACGACGAATCCGAGTATTTTTGGCACTTGATTTGCCTATATTTAATCTTTTTCATAAAAGAATCAGAGATTGCATCGTCAACTGATCTTAACTTCCCCAGTTATAGTTTGTTTCTCTGTATATATAAATAGGGGAAGCATACATTAGGCCTTACACTTACGCAGTCTTTCACTGACAATCTCAAACATATACCTACTTCAAGCTAACCACTCCCAACTCCTTATTTGTGATTTCCTAGCTAAAATTTACCCTACAGAGTTCTGTTGATCATCAATCATGGAGAACATTATGGGGCTTCTCAGGATTCGTGTGAATAGAGGGCTTAACCTTGCTATCAGAGATGCATGGAGTAGTGATCCGTATCTTCTTGTGAAGATGGGCAAGCAGGTAAGTTTTTACTGTCTTCTTGTCTTCCTTGGTTCCGATCATTTTGTCATGAGTTTCTTAGTGTAAACTGTAACAAAAAAATTTTTGTTCTTAATATTGAGTGGTGAGAACCCCTTTTATGGTCATATTTTCTCTCTGTTCGGAAATCGAAACTACTTAATCAGGTCTTCCTCCTTTTTTCTCTGTTTATAGTGAATAATCGGTTAAATCGATCTATTTTCATCTTCACTCGAGATTATCGAGTTTTTATTCCAGTTGTCTTCTTGCACGGCTCATTTCTAGTCGAGATCTACCCTCAAAAGATCGGACTCTTTTATCTTTTCCTCTTTATTCTGTATTATAATAACTTAACATCTTTCAAAACTGTTTTGTCAAAATTAAAAGATCTTTCGTTCCAAGTATATGGGGAAAAAAGAAAGGCAAGAGAACTTGTGTGTGTGTTTCACATAATTGGTCCTGTGAGTTAACGGGACCTAAGATGCACTTAAGATCACAAATGGAAGAGAACTTCCTTTGGATTGAGAATTACGAAGATAGGAAGCAAAAAGTCATGATTTAGGACTGGAAATGATTGTAACAACTGATGTTTGCAAATATGGCCTGTTGCAGAAGCTGAAGACCCGAGTTGTGAAGAAAAATGTGAATCCTGAGTGGAACGAAGACCTGACTCTTTCACTTATTGATCCCAATCTTCCTGTCAAAATTGTAAGTAATGTAGTTTCTCACGAAACATGTATTTTTAGAGTGACATTTTAGTGTCACCCTTCCTTGTATTTGGTTTATGGTTTGCGATTAATGATGAATTTGATTATTTATATGGGTGCAGGAAGTGTTTGACAAAGACTTGCTCAGTCGAGATGACAAGATGGGAGATGCAGAGTTTGATATTCGTCCATTCATTGAAGCTGTGAAGATGAACAAGGAAAACCTTCCCCAAGGAACCATTATAACAAGAATTCAACCAAACAGAAAAAATTGGTTGGCCGAAGAGAGCCACATTATCTGGGCCGATGGGAAAGTGGTACAGAACTTGTGTCTTAGGCTGCACAATGTGGAGAGGGGCGAGGTAGAAATCCAGTTGCAGTGGATTGACGTTCCTGGTTCCAGGGGTTTGTAGAATGCCCTTATCTGTCCATAAGTTTGTCTAAAGTTGCAATTTGTGACTGCAAAGCCAATATCAAATGCTTATCATTGTAAATATTCTTTGTTAGTCATTCCAAGAATTTGAGGAACTAGCTAATGTGGGTTTGATTTGCTTACGTGGATAAAAATAACAATTACATTAGCAGTAAAAGTTTTTAACTTGAACTGCATTTTTACAACATAGAATAATTAATGTGGGTTACTATTTAGCCAAGACACTTCTTGTTAGAGAATTGGGATGAGATTGGATCCTATCGGCAACATAATAAGTATGAAACTTTTTCAAAGTCAACATCACTGAAATTCTATAATATAATTAGTACATAAAACAATAATAAAGAATAAATCATAGTTCATACGTTATTATAAAATTTAAGGCCATTTCTTGTCATTTATCTCAAGCTATTTTTGAAATTGATTTATAGTAATTACGGGAATTGCACATGTTTCTAACTTTTAACAGTATTAAGATGAGCGTGTTGGGAGAAATTTACTAGTAGCACAGAGAGGATAGGTAAGAAATGCTGCTTTTGTAAAGGTTGAGACTACTTATATTAGAGTTTAAACTTTTTAGTGATTTAATTAAAATCAGATTTTAATTTCATTTAAACTTTAATTAAAATTTCAATTAAATATTAATCGGGCCTAAATAAGATTTAATATTTTATATTGGTCTTTATTTATTAAATATTTTATAATTAATCCTAAATTTTCTTGAACCTTATATGAAGTCTGACTTGATTAAAATACTTTTTCTTTTTCAATTATTTTTTGTGTTTGACCTATTAGGTAAATAAATATGTTGGAATTAAATATAAATTATAATCCTAAATCATATTTGGGATTAGATACATTGAATTATTTTAATTTATTTTTATTATTTAATTAAATAATTTATATCCATAGATCAAAATTAACATCTAGTAACGTATCATGACTATCAAAATATTAGAAATGTCAAAATGCTTTTAATAACATATTAAAAGTTGTTGCCATTCTCACTGAAAACCAGCGACGGATCCAGGGGGAGGCTAGCAGGGGCTATAGCCCCCCATGACAAAAAAATTTGTTAGGAATGCTTTGTTAACTAAAACCCAGCCCCCCTTCTCCAAGACTAAAAAATTTTGTCCTTCCCCCTAAGACTAAAAAATTTTGCCCTTGCCCCTCCAAGACTAAAATCCTGGATCCATCGCTACTGGCAACAGCTTTGGGTCTAGGAGCACTTGCACTTGATTTAACAATAGCAGAGACTGAGGCAAGTCATGGACTTATTCCTCCTTCCACTATTATAGCCTTGATAGGGATTGAGGATCAATTCTTCTGCTTACTATGCTTTTTATGTAATCTTCTTTTTATGCTAGCTTAGTAGACTTGAATTTATGACCAAAATTTATAAACTGTGCAATTTGTTTACAAATTAAACCATATATAGCCATGCTAATCATATTGTAATCTCACATTATAGAATAAAGATCATTCTCTTGAGATTTCACAAAATCTTATGTATGATTTAAATGGTCAGTCTGACAAGTCATATGCAGACTAATCTTTTAAGTTATATCTTATTCAAGAAGTATGATATTAATAAGTTAATAATTTTCAATTCTTTGTCTTTAGATTTTTTAGTGCTTTAGATAATTTTGCACCCTTATCGTACTCTTAATTGTTATTCACATGGTTCTATCATCTAAAGTTGAGTGACAGAATAGCTTATGTTAGAATATACTTTATATATTCTTTGTTTGGTTTTGACATTTTTAAATTGGACATATAAGATAATTAGAACATGAGATTGCATCTACGATAGAAGTTCAAAAGGTGTGTTATTACATATTTCTATCATGGAAGGAATCTTTTTATAAAAAAACACATCCTATTTACGGCGGATTCTAAATATTTAAAGATTATTTATATAAGTGTATATCTCCTAATTATGGAAGTAGTCTAGTGGTACACGAAAGTTGAAAATAAAAAATCTGCAGTGGGGTATTTTGTGGATGTTGCGTTAGTCATATGTGATGATCAGTGGGCTGCGCAATTTTTCTTTTTGAGTTGAATATTTGTGTCTTTAAAAAACCCTTAGCATACTGGGCACTTGGTATTTGTATGAGCTGAATATTGTGCCTCACTTTGAGCATATATAAAGAGCAATCTGCTTGATTTATGTGAAAAAGGTGAAGATTACGTGGGTCTTGAAAATAGGTTGGATGGGTACGCATATGATGCTTCTGATTTTGAGCACATTGTTCTTTTGATGGGCTGAAACATGTTGATGATTGAACTGCAGTTAGTGGATGCGTATGTGAGTTTTAAGTGAAAAACGGCAAGTTTGCGTGAGTGGTCTTCATGGGTGTCTTGATTGGTTGACTGAGCGTTGATGGGCATATTGTGTTACTGTTGTGTGGATCACGCTAGGTGTGGAATGGAGATTGTAAGATTGCTTATGTAGTGGTGGCGTGTGACATTCTAAGTCTCAAATGCATAAGTGACCTTGATTCTGCAACTCTACACTTGTAGTTGATGTCTTTGCAGCTGGATATTCTTTTTGTTTTGCATTGTTGATGGATTTTCTGCTGAGAGTTCTTAGATCTGTGGTTGTCGATTGGATTGGAGTATAGCACTGTTGACTTTACTTTTATAATTAATCCATCCTATTGTTGGTTCTTTTTCTGTCAAGGATGACGTCTAAGTGGGCTAAAAAGTTGCTGCATTTGTGTGATTGTTAGAGCTGCGTTTTTCTAGCTTGGATGACTATCGTTAGGCTGTTCTGTTGTGAAGTGTGTGCAGATTTGGCAGCTGATTTTTCTATGGTATTTGTGTGCGAAAAATTCCAGCAATCGTCGTCAATTTTGCAGCTTTAATATTAATAACGTTTCGACAGATAAACATTTATATTTCGTGGTGACAACTTTCAGATCTATTTCAGTGGAGCTTAACCTTTCGGGAAGTTGTCTTCTTTTTCTCAAGTGTATTATTATTTTGTTCCTAGTTGATTGATCATTTGAGTTGTTTATTTCTTATCTTTATTATCAAGTACTGTTGAGAAAATCCTCTGTTGAGGTTAGTACGAGGCAGTCGTACTATTGGATTGATTGAGAAAATCCTCTGTTGAGGTTAACACGAGTCGATCGTGCTATTGGGTGTGAAATTCTTTCACGGGAAGTGAGGTTGAGTGATAGTGTCAAGGGTTGAGTGGTGTCGGCTCAGTAAAGCCTTAGATAAATCTATTGTACTTTAGTGAAAGTGATTAAGCTGGGTGAGGGCCCCGCAGACATAGGCAAGGTGTGCCGAACTGCGTTACTAAATTTCTGGTGTCTTTATTATTTCGGTTCTGCTTGTTTTTATATTTTGTTGGTGTCAAATAAGGTTGCGAAAAGTTTGCGAAATAATTAACCCCTTCGGTTTTTTCAGTTTCATTTATAAAAAAAAATATGATCTTCATTTATACAAGGTTATATAAAATGTTGGATGATCTGAATTTTCAACTCCTTAGGACTCTAGTTTAAAGTACCATATTTACCTATCCATACAATAGTATTTAACTTTTGACATCTGTTTATACTTAGACATTTGTTTAATGAGCAGGGTTGTGACATCTGTTGGATCCTCTGAGCTGATTGCAGTATCATCATTATACACTTACAATATATATCACACTTATATAAATCCAGATGGGAGTGGTAAGAAAATCCTCAACTTCTTATTTAAATATTCTCATGACCTAGTAATAATTGTTTGTGTAATTTTGAAAAAAAAATGCAAGTTGTAATGAAGAGTTATGATATTTATCCTAAAGATGCAAATGCATCCCCATGTGGAGTGCATGATATAACAAAATTGGCTTGTTTGCATGAACTAGGAATCCTCCATACATATTGTTTTTGTTTAGTGTTTAGATTAATTCATTTGTATTCCATACAAAATGGAGGAAGATAATGTAGGTGAATATTTTAGCTAAATATTTTTTGTTTTTGTATTTTGAATATGTTAAAGGTTGTATTTTACAAGTCCTTGTGGACTATATAGCATATATAAATGCACTTTTTTTAGTTGTTTACATTTGATAGTATATACAAAATTAAGAAATGAATTAATGTATATTAGATGTTACCTATTTAATGATAAGAGTTTGCTTTTACATTAACATATTATTGGTGACGAAAGAATAAATTGTTGTTTTTATTATTACAAATTATTTCCTAAAAAATCCAATTCATTACCTTATAAAGACTCAAACTATTGTTATATCCATTCAAAATTGTTGCTATAGCTTGAGAATGTTTTGTTTCCTTAGTTAAAACTTTAAGCAACATTATTCATTTTTTTACTTAATAAATTTTTTTAGTTGCCTTACACCTATAACAGTGCCACTTTATTTAACATTATGAATTTTGTTTCCTTGATAAAAAGACAATAATTGTACTTTCAGTTACATTTTTTGTCTGTTGCCTAAAACTAAGTTTTGCTGTAGTAAAATGTTATGATTAGACATAGAGTATATAATTATTATTTACTCTATTTGAGTCCAATAATATTAGTTTCCATTATTAATAACTGATTTTATTAATAACATTTGAAAATTATTTTGCCATTTCACCTTAGTTCGGGATTTTCAAACTAATACGAAACAAGAACAACATAACATTCTTCCTAATTACTTTATGATGATAAATCCTAAATTAATCACTCAACTACCTCTATATGATTCATACTATATCTCATAACTACCGATTGAGCTACTATTGAATAAGATAGATCGCAAATAGTATCAAAATATAATAATCCATAAATGAGATAATTTAAATCACAAGTCAAATGATTAGTTATACAATTATGACAATGAGAATTCTATCCACATGCAAATAATGTCCTAAACATAATTTTTATAAAGGATAAATTTAGTAAACTTGCTCTCTAATAAGCATCCACGCATTTGTGAGTATCTTCATACTTTGTTCTGTGAGATCGTATACTTTTTCATAGAAAAAAAAACATAACACGTTCTAGTTTTTATGCTTTAGTAACATCCAATCTCAATATAACAATGATTAAAAACAATTTAGGGATAATACACAAATGCAATACGAATTTTATAATTATAATTCATTATAATTTTATTTACAATGTACTTTTTTTTTTGAAATATTTACAATGTACATTTATCTGATGGAATTTATCTTATTCATCAATTTATTAAAAGAATATTCATAATATAAAAAATAACTTTTAATAATTATGTCACAAAATTATAACCAACTAATTGATTGTAGGGTATAAACCAACAATTTGATTGTAGGGTATAAACCATCAATCTTTCATTTAGATTAAGCTAATCGTTTAAGTATCTTATACTATATCACCATACAATGATCATGCTACTCTTAGGATAGTGGTCTAGTGAAAGAATTCTACACAAGTCTCTATAGTGAACACTAGCTTAAATTTTACAACTTTTATCTCAATTATCATTATAATTAAGAGAAATTGTCTAAATATATACTTGGATCTGAGATCTTAGCTCCTTTTGCATTACAATAAATTACTGTCTAAACAATATAATAAACTATACAAAGTTTATTAAAGAACTGTGTGATCCAAATAATCATTTTCACTAAATGAATATTGTATTAAGGCTTGATTAGTAATTAATGCTACATTATAAACTTTTGAATCTTAAAATAACGTTGCTCTAAATAAAACACACCTTAATTAGGACCTACTTCTGTCAAACCGAAGTTAATATCCATATGATATTGAACTCAAATATCAACTTATACATAGAATAAGTTGCTTATTTGACTCACACAAATTCCTAATATCAACTTATTCCTAATCTTCCCTCTAAATTCATGTGATCATGAATTTGCTTATTTGACTCATACAAATTTAGTCAAGTAAGACACATTATTATAAACCTAAACATGTTCAAGTTAAAGTGGCCTTGAATTTTGCTTAACAAGCCTAACAGTAAATAAAACTCTGGTTTATTTTTGTAATAATGAAAGATAACAATCATGTTCTAAACATGTAGTTAATATTTTAATGAGGGGTTTACTTTTTTGTCTCATCAAATAAAAAATGCATATAAAATGTTGTTCATATAAACATGTCATGCATACATAATATTTCAAATAAAATGAAATCATGCAATTTCTCATGTAAATATAATCAAATTACAAGCATGAAATATCACGTCTTCTTTGATTTTAGTTATTAATCTTTGTAATCTAAAATACTATTTTTAACTACTTAGATAATTAAATTAGATTAAGCATATAGATTCCTAAATGAATTAAATTCCTATTCTAAATAGAAATTTAATATGTTGTGAAGATAATTTTCAAAATTGATTTGAAAATTGTTTCTTTTTATCTCGACTCCTTTAATAAAATTTAATTGAAAATACTTTCTAATGAATTACTCTTTTTACTTATTGAAAGTTTGAAAACATTTTTTTAAAATTTAACAGGTATAACATTCTAATCCAATTAAAAATAATTTCTAATATTAAAGGAAAACCACTTTAAAAATTAAATAAAATCCTTTTTAATTAAAAAACTCCTTTAAATTATTTATTTAGAGATTATTTTTTCAATTGATTAGAAAATCATTCTTTAATATATTAGAAAACTATTTTTAGAAATATTTAAAAAGCACAAATTTTTAGTTAATAAATAAAAATACCTTTCTAAATTTAATCAAGACAAATAAAAATTTCAATAAATCAAAACTTATTACTCAAATAAATGGAGAAACAATTTCTAAATAAACGAAAAAAATATTTTATAAATAAATAAATAAAATTTATTTTAATGAAATTGAAATAAATGAATTTAACTAAGAAACATCTTTTCTAATTAACAAAAAAAATAAAATTTCTTAATTATAATAACATCTAATTAATTAATTTAAACCTAATTATATCAAAATATAATTAAATCTAATTTTGAAAATAAGTTTTCTAAAACTTATTAATAAAGTGTAACGCTCATTACTTTTCTCAGTTAACATTTGAATTCCATCATTAACTTGTAATATATATGTCTTAGTCCTGGACAGGCCATCAACTAAAACGATTCTGTCATATAAGAATGTCAAATAAAAATGGTCGGATTAAAGTTGATAGCATAATATGCTAAGCAGCAGACATCTAACAAATTCCTAAATTTATAAAACCCACCGTCTCTCTTCCCAGCGACTTCTAGCTTAGTGATTCTCTTACGATTGGCAATATTATACCTATTCAACTCGTGCTCAATTTAAATATAATATTTTGGAAATGAGTTGATTGAATTTTGAAAAAAAAGTTATTTTAAGTTATAAATTTAAAATTTTAAAAACTTAAATTATATTACTTTAATATTCAGATAAGCCTAACCTAATTCAACTTTATTTAAGTACGTTGGTTTTGAGTTCCAAGAGACTATTCATTCTAGCTAGTGATAAGAACTTCTTTGACTTTGATAATTAGATAAATAACTTATCTTTGGAGAGTAAAGATCTGCATATGAAACTTTTTACCCATAAATGAATATGTGTTAAAGCATGAAAGATAGGGTTAGCTAGATGTAAATATAATAATTGCCTATTCATTAAATGCCCTACTGTACATAACACCTTAACACATGTATGACTTGTATTCATTATTCTCTCTCCTGTAATAAACTTATGTTGTAAGTATTATTATAAAAACATTTCTTTGAGGCTTAGTAAAGTGATTGAGCACGTCATTCATATCTCCTAAGCATTTATTTTTTTTATCTTGGTATCAGGGCACAAAGTAATGACTACAACCTCATCTGATGGGTCCTCGGCAACTTCTGCTTCAGCATCTCTCGTAAGAACTTTGCTGAGGACGTGTTCACTCTTTAATTCCTCAAGCCACACTACCGCCATCAAGTTGGATAGAGGCAATTATCTGGTGTGGGAATCAGTAGTGCTACCATTGATTAAAGGGAATCTTATTCAATCTCACATCGACAACACCCAAGTCACTCCTCCACGTCTTGTTTTTGGAGACACGGGACTGATTTCAATCCCAACTTTTGATGAGTGGTATTCTCTTGATCATCTTTTAGTTGGACGGTTGAGGAACACCATGACCCTAGAGATAGGAGCCCAACTCCTTCACTGCAAAACTGCTCAAGAATTATGGGTTAGTGCACGAGAGCTTACTTGCGCCTCGATAAAGTCACAGGTGATGATGCTAAAGTCGGAGCTCCATCAAACCCGTAAAAATGCTCTCAAGATGGAAGAGTATCTCACCAAAATGAAGACCATCTCCGATCAACTAATGCTGATAGGAGCTCCTGTAGCAACTGAAGATCTTATTCTTCACACGTTGAACGACCTCGATGCTGACTACAATGCAGTAGTAGTCAAGCTGGTAGATCAGTCAGTTCTTACGTGGATTGATACACAATCCTAGCCTTCTGTGAACCTAGCTCAATAAAACTTACTCAGCTCATAGTAACTCAGAACGTGGTTCCTGGAGAAGCTCTCATGGCTTACATGGTCGTCGAGGACGAGGATGTAGAGGAGGTTACAATAAAACTGAACATCCTTACTGTCACTTTTGTGAGAAGCCTGGCCACGTTGTCGCAAATTGTTGTTATTGCTTCAATAAAACATTTCAACCTACAACTTATAGCCAAAGTTCGAACAACTATCCACCTTAAGTTTGCAACTCTCAAGCTCAATCTCAGTCAACAGCAAATTCGTCTTGGTACATGGACATCGGCGCCACTTACCACATCATATCTGCCACTGATCAACTTGACTATTATACTCCAGTAGGTAAGACACGTCTCTATAAGTGCACTGGTGAGAAACGAGGGTAACTGGTATTGGTTCCACTTCTCTGCCTGTTTCTAATTCAACAACCAACTGAATGATGCTTTATTAGTACCTTCATCAACTAAAAATTTAATAAGTGTCAACAAACTCATTAGAGATAATGATATTGATATACATTTCACTAATGATGAATGTGTTGTGAAGGATAAGAAGATAGGCAAATCTCTAGTGCATGGGAAAGCAAAACGAGGACTATATCCCATAGATAGAGTGGCATGGCAGGCACAGGTGAATATGGTAGCTTCTCCTCCTTTTGATTCTTCCTTACAAAAGGAGAATATGACTGAATTTGTCAAGTGGCATAACAAACTACGACACCTTAGTGATACAATCTTAGAGGAAATCTTGAATAAATGCAATGCCAACATTTCTTTTCCAAAATTTGTATGTGAAGCTTGCAAATACGGTAAATCTAAGCAGTTGCCATTTACAAGGTTTGAGTCTCAAGCTTCTTCTCCTTTAGAACTAATACTTACAGACAATTGGGGACCTTCGCCTGTATAATCTGCAAATGGTCATCGCTACTACATCCGTTTCCTAGATGATTTTAGTATATATACATGGTTGTATCCACTAAAACATAAAGGAGAAGCCATACATGCATTCAACTTATTTCAGACATATGTTGATAACCAATTTGACACTAAGATAAAGGCTCTTCAGTAAGATAATGGAACTGAATATAAACCACTCATTCCTGTCACAAAAGTAGTGGGTATTCAAATAAGATTTACTTGACCTTACACGTTTGTTTAGAATGGTCGAGCCGAGAGGAAACACCGACATATTGTCAAAATGTACATTGCTTGCTTAAGGTTACCTTCCTCTCAGTTACTGGGTTGATGTCTTTCAAATGGTTGTCCATATCATAAATAAATTGCTAACACCTACTATAAATGGTTCAAACCCCTTATGTCTATTATGTTAATAGTGTGCCCTAGGCCAATGAACATTTCATGTATTAACATTATAATTTGTTAATAATATATTATGAGGTATTCATTTCATATATGCATGTATTTCGTTTATGTAATGTGATTTACAATCCATGAATGGTATTAGACTTATGTCATTAAGTATGTGACTTGATAGTAAAACCATAAGCGTTATAACACTATTCTAGACTGTCCCTGGTCGATCATTATTGGTGG
>JANKOE010000002.1:32726307-32742447 GCA_026284465.1 Erythroxylum citrifolium | reverse complement strand
TTAGGAATAATACTTAAGTGTAAATTGAATCTCATAATTATGATCTCATCATAATTTCAATTACACAATAATTATTCCAAGGATTTCATCTTTAGTATTAAAACATAAAACATTAATTAAATTAATACATAAAGATAAACAAGGCCTTTTTCATTAATAAAAATATAATGTCATATATTAATTTGCATCTAATTAATTGGCTGTAAGGGCATAAACTAACAGAGTCATCCAAGTCAATAGTACAATGGTCCGTCTAATGCTTTCCCATGCTAACTCCATTAGCCATGGTCCATCAATTTGACCACACACTAAGTCCTTAGTCCATAAAAAAAGTGCATCATACAAAATTTGATGACGATGGTGAGAAGTGCACCAAGATGTGTTTGGAGAGACGTGCTTCAATAATTACAGGTTGATGAGAAGGGCATCAACGGAAATTTAGTGAAGAGAAGTGCTTCACATAATTTTATGAAGATTAGGAGAGATGTACTCCATCCAAAAAATTTGAATTAAGACGGAATGTTGGGAATTAATTCAAATTTTAGAGTTGTTTAAATTCCTTTAGAATATGTCTTAGATTATCTTAGAATAAGTCTTAGATTATCTTTAATCTTATCTTATAAGCTAGATTTGGTGGCTTAAAAATCTCTAGTAGGTCTTTGTATTTAGTCTATATAAGACAGCCAAGTTTAATAATAAATGTGTGGGAGTTTCTCTTGTCCAAAAAAAAATGCATCATACATAATTTGATGACGGTAGTGAGAAGTGCACCAAGATGTATTTGGAGAGACGTGCTTCAACAATTGCAGGTTTATGAGAAGGGCATCAACAAAAATTTGGTGAAGAGAAGTGCTTCACATAATTTTATGAAGATTAGGAGAGATGTGCTCCATCCGAAAAATTTGAATTAATAGAGAATGTTGGGAATTAATTCAAATTTTAGAGTTGTTTAAATTCCTTTAGAATAGATCTTAGATTATCTTAGAATAAGTCTTAGATTATCTTTAATCTTATCTTATAAACAAGATTTGGTGGTGTTGGGAATTAATTCAAATTTTAGAGTTATTTAAATTTCTTTATAATAGGTCTTAGATTATCTTAGAATAAGTCTTAGATTATCTTTAATCTTATCTTATAAGCTAGATTTGGTGGCTGAAAAATCTCTAGTAGTTGTTTGTATTTAGTCTATATAAGATAGCCAAGTTTAATAATAAATGTGTGGGAGTTTCTCTTGTCCAAAAAAACGCATCATATAGAATTTGATGACGGTGGTGAGAAGTGCACCAAGATGTATTTGGAGAGACGTGCTTCAATAATTGCAGGTTTATGAGAAGGGCATCAACGGAAATTTGGTGAAGAGAAGTGCTTCACATAATTTTATGAAGATTAGGAGAGATGTGCTCCATCCGGAAAATTTGAATTAAGAGAGAATGTTGGGAATTAATTTACATTTTAGAGTTGTTTAAATTCCTTTAGAATAGATCTTATATTATCTTAGAATAAGTCTTAGATTATCTTTAATCTTATCTTATAAACAAGATTTGGCGGTGTTGGGAATTAATTCAAATTTTAGAGTTGTTTAAATTCCTTTAGAATAGGTCATAGATTATCTTAGAATAAGTCTTAGATTATCTTTAATCTTATCTTATAAACAAGATTTGGTGGCTGAAAAATCTATTTTAGTTGTTTGTATTTTGTCTATATAAGGCAATCAATTTTAATAATAAATGTATGAGAGTTTTACTTATTATTTAAAATTTATCTTATCCCATCTTATTCATCTTTTTTTCTTTTAAAATTTCAACATGGTATCAGAGCTTTAGAACCATGAGGGACCTATGAGTGAAAAGTGCATCATACAAATTTGAAGATGATGAGAAAGTGCATCGTATAAATTTGAAGATGATGAGAAAGTGCATCGTATAAATTTGAAGACGATGATGAGAAAGTGCATTATACAAAATTTGATGACGGTGGTGAGAAATGCACCAAGATGTGTTTGGAGAGACGTGCTTCAATAATTGCAGGTTGATGAGAAGGGCATCAATGGAAATTTGGTGAAGAGAAGTGCTTCATTAATTTTATGAAGATTAGGAGAGATGTGCTCCATCCAGAAAATTTGAATTAAGAGGGAATGCTCGGAATTAATTCAAATTTTAGAGTTGTTTAAATTCCTTTAGAATAGGTCTTAGATTATCTTAGAATAAGTCTTAGATCATCTTTAATCTTATCTTATAAACAAGATTTGGTGGCTGAAAAATCTATTTTAGTTGTTTATGTTTTATCTATATAAGGCAATCAATTTTAATAATAAATATATGAGAGTGTTACTTATTATTTAAAATTTATCTTATCCCATCTCATTCATCATCTTCTTTTTCTAAAATTTCAACATTTGGTGAAGAGAAGTGCTTCATATAATATTATGAAAATTAGGAGAGATGTGCTCCATCTAGAAATTTTGAATTAAGAGGGAATGCTAGGAATTAATTCAAATTTTAGAATTGTTTAAATTCCTTTAGAATAGGTCTTAGATTATCTTCAATCTTATCTTATAAGCTAGATTTGGTGGTTGAAAATTCGATTTTAGTTGTTTGTATTTTATCTATATAAGGCAATCAAGTTTAATAATAAAAGTATGGGAGTGTTACATATTGTTTAAAGTTTATCTTATCCCGTCTCATTCAACTTCTATTTCTTCAAAAATCCAACATGGTATCAGAGCTTTAAATCCTTGAGGGACCTATGAGTGATTAATGTTTTGTAAGTTCAAGTGAAAAGAAGAGCAATGAGAAACCAAGAAAATGAAAAGATGGTGGAAGGAGCCTATCTAGCGAAGATTGAAGTGGTTGAAGAAGAAATTCTTTTTTGAATTAGTTGAGAGAAGTGCTCAACAATGGTAAGATGGTGAGAAAGTGCATCATACAGTGAAGAGAAGATGCTTCACAAATAAGAAATTTGAAAAGATGTGTTCCATAAAGTTTGAATTTTCTGCAACTTTGAATCAAAGGAGAATGTTGAAAATATTAATTCAAAGTTAAAATTAAAGATTTTGTTTAAAGATAAGATATTTGTTAAAAGGTAAAATTTTATCTTTTAAGATAAAGTTGTTATCTAATTAGGATTTAAACTTTTGAATTTGATTTGTTTTATCTAGATATTAGCTAAGTTTGTTATTTTATTATCAATATATTTAGGTCTTCATGTCAATGTAATTAGAACCAATCAATAAAATGTCTCTTGCATTATCTCTTTTTTGTTCTTCTTTATTTTATTTAGTTTCTCATTCTAAAATTCAACACTACTTGCTAAGTCACCTTGGAACTCTCACATATTTCGTCATGCGTGTGATCCAGGTAACCTTCCACTCAATGTCCATTTCAATCCTTCTTTTGGTCTCACATCTGAATCTTTCATCTCGTCGAAAATTTTCGCCAATGTGCACCATTGCATGTCAACTCTTGACATTGACCCATTTTCCTCCTTGCCTCCTTGCAAGTCTTTACCTTGTTCTGCTGTTCTACAAGTCAAACATTAATTAAGGCTCGCCAATGCCCGCACGATTTCGCTAGTACGACTTAGGGGTCTAACACGAAGCAAGCTAGAGTAAGATCGAAAGAGGTTAAGCTTACCTAGATGGATTAAATTGAAGTAATAATTGGACCTCAATTATTTACTCCGTGAATGTTTTCAAGAATTCACATAAACATTTTAATTGTGTGTATATATATATGTATATATATATATATATAACAATATATTATATATATATAATTAAAAAATATATTGTCATTTAAATCATTTTACATGTCATTTTTAATGATTTTATTGTCATATAAAAATAATTTACTAGTCATATTAATTAAAAATAATGATTAATGATAATAAATTCTTATACGAATTAAATGTTATTTTTATTTTAAATTTTATTACTATTATTATTATTAACAACATCAACAACATTCAACAAGAATCTCACTAAAATTCAGTAAATGAGAAGATCCAGTATGTGATATTATTTAATTATCACATAATTTTATATTATATTTGTTAATATTTAGTTATTTATAATTTTGAAATGATAAGAAGCGAGAAAATAGTACTTAAGAGTTGAGATTGTGAGAAGAAAAAAGAAATGTCTAAAAGGAATTAAGGTGAAGTGATCAAGAATAATATGGTTTTGCTGAAACTTACCAAGGACATGACCAATAATAGAAAACTTTGATATACGGATAAAGGAACTCATGTAAAGAGGTCTATATCATTCTCGTAAGTCCTTTTAACTTTTTATTTCGGGTCATTCGTTTTATAGATAACCTCAATTTTTTTATTAAATAGTACTTCTCTTTTAGTTATTTAGTTTAAGTAGTTTCTTACTTAGTGTATTTACTTTATTGTACATATCTCTTTTTGTCCAATCTTGTATTGTTAATCTTTATTTTGTTCTAAACGTATCGTATTATTTGTTTGTATATATTTAGTCGTATGTATTTAATGATATTTTGTAGTATTATTATTAATTTGCACTACATATGGATCTATCGAAAATAGTCTCTCTATCATGTAAGGATAATGTTGTGTATTATTGGACTTTCCCATCCATACATTGCAGCGGGAATCTCAACAGTTGTTGTTATTGTTATTGTATAGTTTTAAAATTATGACCATATTCTATATCACTTTAAATAAAATATGATAAAATAAATTTTATAATGGTTAATAAAAAAGAAGGTTATTGGATAATAATAAATTATTTTTATTTTCAAGCCTTGCGTTGGACTTGAACATTAATTAAGAGCGATACGGTCAACAAGACGGGCAAGTATGTAAATAGGGATTTTGAGGATTAACTTACAAAATGCCTGTACGGTCTTTTGAGGGACACGAACCAACTCATTTGATTTTAAACATAAGAGGGAGCATATTTCCTGCTCCCGAATTGCTGTGCCTCATTGTGCCTTTTAGTCATCCAACTTATTATAATGGATGATTGGGATTTATTTAGGCACAGCTAGCACAACAATTCAGGAACAGCAAATCTGTTTCCAAATAAGAAGTGAGGTGATTAATATCTATTTATCTATTTTGTTATCTTATTTTTAATTTTTTAATTTTAAGATAATAATTTATTTCATGAGATAATCGAATTTCTCTTTTCTTTATTGGCATAAAAATTTGAAATTTACAAATAAATTAATATTTTAAAATTAGAGTCGAAATCGATCAAATAAAAAATTTAAAGTTTAAAGAATAATTTTTTAATCATGAATTAATGACCTAAAAAGATCTCAAAATTGCTCGAATGGGATCCTTACACCTCAAGAAACTTAAGTGACTTGATGGCCTTGTTTTGACGGTCGTGATCTTCTATGGAGCAAGTACTCTTCGTGTGAGAGTCCGAAGCATACTTCTCTTCTAGAAGAGTTGTGATTGGCCCGTAGGTATCCTCAAACTCTTCAAACCTAAGCGAGTACACCACGTCTTTTCTGCTCCAACCTACATGTAACAATACTCTCACTTGCCGCATCACGTACTCCTCATCAAACTTGGCTCCGTTACAGCCATTATCTATACCTTGATCACCACCGTCCATCAACATCATATTCCTCACCTCCTCCTATCTCCACCCTCCATCTCAACCTCCAATACACCACCTCTAGGCAATCACTTAGACAATTTTCACCACTCCACCACCCGCTCGTAGCCTTACGCACCACCGTCCTCCTCCCTCTCTCTGCCGCTTTTGACTAAAACTCAACCCACTGCTCCGCCAACTCCATCCATGTCGGAACTTTAATTGACTCCTTCGCTTTCCTAGAACAATAAAAGGGGTCAATAATGTCTAACCTCGGTTAAAAGAACTCCATCTCTTAGAAAAGCCTTGCAACGTCAAAGCTCAAAATGTACTGATGTGCGCACGAACGGAGATTAATCTTGATATAATTTGATAGCCTTCAAAACAAAATAGATATGC
This sequence comes from Erythroxylum citrifolium, assembly GCA_026284465.1. Taxonomy (NCBI): domain Eukaryota; kingdom Viridiplantae; phylum Streptophyta; class Magnoliopsida; order Malpighiales; family Erythroxylaceae; genus Erythroxylum; species Erythroxylum citrifolium. Next base: position 32,736,473 of record JANKOE010000002.1, on the reverse strand, counting down.
AAGGTTTTCAATACTTTTCTAGACATCAAGGATCGTGATTGTCCAAGCACATAGACCAAGCAATAAACCAAGAAAAGTTGAACCAAAACAATACACCACAATTGAGATTAATTGATAAGTAGAGTTAGGGTTCGTGGAACAACAAGAACATGAAGAAAACTTCTCACAAAGCTCTAAAATTATCAAAATGTAACCATAAAACTAATGTCAAGTTGCCAAAATAACTCGAAATTGGGCCAATATCCCAGGCCTAAATAGGTAAAATAAAACTGTCTGAATTGTCTTAAAAACAATAGGAAAATAACCCAAAGTAAAAGAGGCCAGGTGGTGTGGCTTGCCTAGCATCTAGCCTACTGGGCGCTGGAGTGCGTGCCTGGGCCTGCTGGTCACTAGCGTACACGCCTAGCGTGCGCACCTATCAAGGACTATTCGGGCCCAGAACTTGGCTCAAACTGACAAACTGAAGCTGCGAACGAGAATCTTGATTCTTCGGGAGTCCATCATCAACCACGCTAGCCACGAATGAATTTAACGCGACCTTGAATCTTTTAAGCCCAGTCCGACTTTCGGGGCTAGGAGGCAACATCAAGTCTCGATTAGTGCCGCGTTGATCTCGGTGTCTATCGATATATTAGTCATGTGCACTCTTGTTCACATCAACCCCTCCTTCGTCGGAAAGATTCGTACTCGAATCTGCATCTATATCAAACGGAGACAAGTCACCAACATTAAAAGTAGCGGACATGTTGTACTCACTGGGCAAGTCAATTTTATTGGACCGCCTATGGTTAGGAAACCTCTCCTTGCGAAGATGAAGCCAAACCCAATCACTGGGTTTGAAGATCACCCCCTTGCGTCCTCTGCTGGCTTGGCATGCATAAACCTCATTTTTGCGCTCCATATATTGCTTAGCCTTTTAAGCAACTCTTGAACCAACTCGGATTTCCTCTCTCCATCTAGGCTAGTTAAAGGGTTAAAGCCATAAACAATTTCAAAAGGAGAATAACTGCTAGTAGAATGCACACTACGATTAGTGAACTCAATAAACGACAAGCAATCAGACCACATTTTCAAATTTTTTCCTATCACAGCACGCAACAAAGTACCTAATATTCTATTCACAACTTCCGTTTACCCATCGGTTTGTGGGTGACAAGTAGTAGAAAACAACAATTTTGTTCCCAATTTTTCCCACAAAACATGCTAAAAATGACCCAAAAACTTAGTGTCCCTATCCAAAACTATTGACCTAGGAATACCATGCAATCTCACATCATCTTTGAAGAAAAAATCAGCAACATGCACGGCATCATCAGTTTTTTTGCAAGCAATAAAGTGAATCATCTTACTAAATCTGTCCACAACAACAAAAATGCTATCTACACCCCTTTTTGTCTTCAGTAACCTTACAACAAAGTCCATAGAAATGTCCATCCAAAGGTGACTAGGTACAGGTAAGGGCGTCTATAGGCCTTGAGGTTTGGTGGTTAATTTAGCTTGTTTACAAGCAATGTAACGGGCACAAATGCGTTCTACATCCGTTCGTATTCCCGACCAGTAAAAATGCTCAAACAATATGTCCAAGGTCTTAGCGACACCAAGGTGCCCCATAAGTTCTCCACCGTGGGCTTCAAGCATAAATTATTTGCGCAATGAACAATTAGGCACGCATAAACAATTCTGGCGATATAAATAACCATCATGCCTAAAGTATTTCTCAAAAGCACCATGTTCCCAAGTGGCATAGACACTAGCAAATTCCACATCATTGGCATACAACTCCTTAAGATGCTCAAACCCTAAAAGTTTTGAAGTAAGAGTTGAGATTAAGGAATACTTGCGTGAAAAAGCATCGGCGACCACATTCTCCTTACCTTGCTTGTAGTGCAACATGTATGGAAAGGTTTCCAAGAACCCCACCCAAGTTGCATGTCGCTTGCTCTATTTACTTTGTCCTTTCAGGTACTTACGTGTCTCATGATCGGTTTTGATGACAAATTCCTTTGGCTGCAAATAATGTTGCCACGTTTCCAAAGTTCGCACTACTGCATAAAGTTCTTTGTCATACGTTGGATAATTGAGTTACGTTCCACTCAATTTCTCGTTGAAGTACGCAATAGGCCTGTTTCCCTGCATTAAGACAGCACCTATACCGATCCCGGAGGCATCACATTATACTTCAAAAGCTTTACCAAAATTAGGCAAACATAACATAGGTGCGGTACATAACTTCTGTTTCAACAAGTTAAATGCATGCTCTTGATCTTTTCTCCAACTAAATCCCTTCTCCTTTTTGACAACTTCGGTCAAAGGAGCAGCAATGGTAGAGAAGTTTTTCACAAACCGACATTAAAAACTAGCTAAGCCATGAACGCTCCTCACATCCGAAACACTCTTTGGTGTTGGCCAATCTCGAATGGCCTTTACCTTCTCCTCATCTACCTCAATCCCCTTCAAGCTCACAACAGACCCCAAGAATATAAATTTATTAATGCAAAAAGTACACTTCTTAAAGTTTGCAAACAACTTCTCACGTCTTAAAGTATCAAGTACAAAACGCACATGCTCCACGTGATCATTCAAAGTAATGTTATACACAAGTATATCATCAAAGTACACAACATCAAATTTACCCAAGTAATAATGCAAGACATGGTTCATTAATCTCATGAAGGTACTCGGTGCATTAGATAAACCAAATGGCATAATTAACCACTCATACAAACCGTATTTAGTTTTAAACGCAATTTTCCATTCTTCCCAGGGTTTCATGCGAATTTGATGATAACCACTTTTCAAATCAATTTTTGTAAAAACACATGCACCATCCAACTAATCCAGCATATCATCAAGTCGAAGAATAGGATGTCGATACTTTACCGTGATCTTATTAACAACTCGACAGTCTACACACATGTGCCAAGATCCATCCTTCTTCGGCACCAATAGAATCGGAATAGCACAAGGACTAAGACGTTCACACTTGTCCCTTTGCAAGCAATTCATCTACTTGTCGTTGAAGCTCCTTCGTTTCCTCTGGATTACTCCCATAGGCTGGCCTATTCGGAATTTGTGCTCCTGGGATAAAGTCGATTTGATGCTCTATATCTCGTAAAGGAGGCAGCCCTTTCAGCATCTCCTCTGAGAAAACATCCTCATATTCCTACAAAAGAGACTTAAAAACACTTGGCAAAGATTCATCAATAGGGTTAGTATCCGAAAGAAAACAATCCTTATGTCTAATCATAATCAGTACTCTCTTCGCTCCATATGCTCTCCTTAAGTCCTTTTCACACGCATATAAGCTCACCTTCTTTTCTCTCGGTTCTTTCTTGTTTTCCCTCCTTACACTTTTCTCTCCTGAACATGTCTCATTCTTTTGCTCACTTGTGCTTTCTCTCTCCAATGAGCCATTGTCTCCTTTCTTTTCAGCTTTTTGTCCCTCTTTATTTTTTTGCTCCTCAGTACCCAAACCCAATCTTCCTTTCAAGGCTTGAATTTGGTCCAACTAAATTTCTTATGGAGTCATTGGTTCAAGAATGAAATTCCGCCCCTTGAACCCCTTGAACTTAAACAAGTACTTGTTGGTGTATCCGTCATGGTTAGCTTGACGATCAAATTGCCACAATCTTCTAAGTAGAACGTGACCAGCATGCATAGGTATTACATTACAAAAAACCTTACCCTCATACTGTCCAATGGAGAAAGATATTAGCACTTGATTGGTCACGCTAACTTCCTCGCTGTTATTGAACCACTGCAAGTGATAAGGTTCTGGATACTTTAGAACCGTTAACCCCAATTTTCTAACCATATCCAAACTAACAACATTGTTAAAACTCCCTCCATCAATGATCAAGATACAAACTTTACCACCATCTAAACATCGCGTATGGAATAAGTTCTCTCGTTGGTCTAACATTTCAGTCCTATGTCGAACACTAAGCACCCTCCTAACCACGAGAGTTTCTCCTTTAACAGCCTGTTCCACACAAGTTTCATCTTCCTCTCCCTCCAAAACATCATCCTTAAAACATTCCTCGACATCCTCGGATTCAATCAACCTATCATACCTCAAAACCATGGCCCTCTTATTCGGACATTGAGAGGCAATGTGCCCAGTTCCAAGGCATCGAAAGCATTTTATTAAAGAATGTTTGCTAGAAGAAGCTTGAGTGTTAGGAGTATTAGATATGCCTTTAGTTTCCGAAAGAGTTTGGTTCGGCCTATTGGATTCCAACCCCTTTCCTTTCAATTTCTCCTCTTTTCGTGGCCAATTTGAGTTCCAATTTGAAGTAGAACTCATCCCACTCTTCGTTGTCCCACGAAACTTAAGTTGCCCCTCAACCTTCATTGCCATGTTCGCCATCTCTTTGAGGTCGGTGTAGTTGCTCAAATCAACCACGTTGGCTATTTCTCGGTTCAAACCACTCAAAAATTGAACCATTGTGGCCTCGAGGTCCTCCTCATAATTAGCCCTTATCATTGTGATCTCCATCTCCTTATGATACTCCTCCACAGTTCGATTCCCTCGTGCTAGGCGTTGGAGCCTTTGACGTATCTCTTGGTAGTAATAAGATGGAACATACCTCTTCTTCATGATTGCTTTCATTTCAGCCCAAGTACTCACGGGTTCCTCCTTATTTCTTCTCCTAGAAATCACCAATTGATCCCACCAAATTAGTGCATAATCGAAAAATTCAACGACTGTGAGTTTTACCTTCTCTTCCTCGAAAAAGTTATGACATTCAAAAATCATATCCACCTTTCGTTCCCATTCAAAGTAGAGCTCTAGATCATTCTTGCCTTTGAATGGTGGAATTTGCATCTTAATAGACCTAATGTCACTGTCTCGTCTATCCCCAAAATCAACTCGTTGAACTTATCCCTGTGGTCTCACATAATCTCCCTCGTCATTTGATCCATAATCCTTTAACACAATCGAAGCTTGCTGGTTTCTAGTACCGATGTGTCCCATTCGTGGCTCCTCGCGTGCGCCACGCCTCAAGTCAACAATCTCTAGGGCTTGCCTCTCCATTTCACCTCTAATTCCAGCAAGAGCAGTGTTTGGGCTCTCGCTCAGCTGCTGGATTGCCTCCAAGCTGGTGGCTTGCGCCTCGCCCGATTGTTGGCCTCTCACACTATCGTTAGACATATCCCTAATGAAAATTGTTCCTGTAAAGAAAAGTTAGTAGCAAAATAACCTCACAAAAGCACTCTCTCACGTGTTTCATTCGAATTTAGAATACTCCCCTCGTGTGTCTTGGCCGCTCTAATGATCTCACCCTCTTGCCTTTTTCTTCTCGAATCCTCAACATTCAAGTTGTGCTTTAGAAAACCTAACTCCTTCCGATCAAGAAATCCAACAATGGCGCCAAGTTTTGGAACTCTTTTCAAGGTAATGTCACACAAGATAGGTCTAAAAATTTCGTTCAATTCACTTGCCAATTCTTCACATAAGACTTTCCAAAATATTGCAATTCTTGAACTTGGCAATAACACTTTTGGTTTTGCAATTATTTTTTTTCATTTTTTTCGTTTTTTCTTCTTCTTTTTGTCGTAATTGAAGAAGCAATTCAAGCAATCAAGGGTAAAACCTAATCAAAAACTTTGCACCTTGGTTCTTTTAGGGTTAGGGACTGATGAATTGATGGTAAAAGCAGCTGTCGCATTCGTTTGTTGGAGTAGAATGGAATCTCCCCCAAAAACCCAAGGCTCTGATACCAAAGATGATGCGCGCACAGAAGGAGAGTAATCTTGATATAATTTGGCAGCCTTTAAACAAACTAGATAGCAAGGGTTTCAATACGTTTCTAGACCTCAAGGATCGTTATTGTCCAAGTAACCTAGACCAAGCAATAAACCAAGAAAATTGAACCAAAACAATCGCCACAATTGATAATAATTGATAAGTAGAGTTAAGGTTCGTGGAGTAACAAGAACATGAAGAAAACTGCTCACAAAGCTCTCAAATTATCAAAGTGTATTACCCTAAAACTAATGTCAAGACAACTATTTATAGTTTCCAAAATAACTCAAAATTGGGCCAACATCTCTAGCCTAAATAGGTAAAATAACACTGCCTAAATCATCCTAAAAATAATAAGGAAAACAACCCAAAGCAAAAGAGGCCAGACAGTGCGCCTGGTCTTGCGCGCCTGGCAAGTTGCATGCACACGTGCTCACCTTAGCTTGCTGGGCACTGGCGTACGAGCCTAGCGTGCGCACCCTTCAAGGGTTGTTCGAGCCCATAACTTAGCTCAAATTAACAAATTAGGACTGCGAGCAAGGATCTTGATTCTCCCAGAGTCCATCATCAACCACGCGAGCCACAAATGAATTTAACGCGGTCTTGAATCTTTTAAGCCTAGTTTGACTTACGGGGCTAGGAAGCAACATCAAGTCTCCGTTAGCGTTGCATTGATCTCGGTGTCTGTCGATATATCCATCATGTGCAGCCTTGCTTACATCAGTTTCCCTCAACGATATTTATTTTACCACTATCTGCTTCAATAGATTCCCTTGCCCCATCAGTTAGAAAACCATCTTCAACAGTTTCCCCTGGCCCATCAGATAGAAAACCATCTTCACCATTTTGACTAGTTGAGTATGTGCTCGGTATTGATACCTTAGGCAGTCCATCTTGGTAGATGCTCTTCTCACTCATTAGCTCCTCATAATCACCTTTTTTGAAGGTTTTACCTGTAGGAAGCCATCGTTTATCTAGAGAAGAAAGCAAGTTTTTTTTTATATTTCACTTTTATATTTTTTGTTTGCATTTGTTTCCGATTGGCATATTTATGCAAGCTAAAAGTGATAAGTACACACACATATACATTATACCTTAGAAAAGAAAATTTGAGATCAATTTGGTAGAGATATGTGCTATTTTTATTTTATAGTTATTAATATAATATTTTATTAATATCAACAACATATTTTATTAATATAATAACTTATTAATATTAATAATGATATATTAATATTGACACTATTATTAATGATTTTGTATCTAAAAATATGCAGAGAAATTATTTTTCATGATTATCTATTTGCTCGTTAATGCAATTTTCTTGATGTTTTACAATTTGATATTGTTGTTTAGTTGTTGCTACTACTATTTTGTTGTTGCTGCTGCTATTTTTAGTACGTGGACTTATTACTTAAGTCACTTGTATATGAATATTAAATTTTAATAATAAAATATATTTTTAAATTTCACATATTTATATATTTTCAATTCATCTCGATCCTTCCATTGAATTTGTCTCGGCCTACAAAATATTTGGATCGGCCTTGTTCATCATTTTCTTAGCCAACACTTTATTTTGTCCGTAGACCCAAATTCTCCAAAATCCTCTTACGCCTTGACCTACATTTGAAAGATTCAATCATCGTTCTTACACTTTGAATATCCCAGCTTTCATAAAATTCGTAAATTAAAGCTCTAAGGTTGTCTGATATCTGGCGATGCAGAGTGTGATTAATTCTGTTCACATCTTTGACACACGATTTGGGTACAGAAGATGCCAAGAGATTGATGGCATTTGATTCGGCCCGATATAGAAGCCCTCTTTGTTGTTGTTGACAGGACCTGTGGTAATATGTTAATTTAACGGAAAGACAGACATTTCAACAGTTACTTGGACACATTATTCTAGTGAAGCCTGAAAGAAATTAATACAGGCTCATAAATATTTATATTTTGTGGAAAAACAGTTTCGAAGAATTATCTTTGGAAGTCGATATTTTGGCATAATTGGAACATAAAGAAATTTGATTTGTAGAGCACTTTTGCTTGTGTAATTATCATAGTCAATTCATTCTCAGTCTTATATGGGACAAGGGCCTCTCAGCATGCAAGGACGAACCATAGCTGGCGAGTTATTTCTCCAGTTGCTCTTTCAGGCGAACCAAAAGTACTACTCTACTGAGAATCGTCATAAGCTCTAAGAAGACCGGTTCATCTTGGGCTAGCCAGGTAAGGAGTGACCTTGTTGAACATGAGACGACTCTTGACAATAACGGCCTGTTTGGTTCACAGAATGGAATAGATAAAGAATAGAATAGTTATTTTTTGTAATAGAAAAGATAAGGAATAGGATAGAATAGGTATTACTTTGTTTGGTTCAAGGAATGAAATAGATAAAGAATTTCTATTCCATTGTTTGATTTGAAAATATTAACTTGGAATAGGAAAGGAATAACTAACAAAAAGACAAAATATCCTTATCCTTATTTTTATCCTTATCCTTATCCTTATTATTATTAACTTTATTATTCTTATTAATTATAATTATTTATTATTATTATTAATTTTGTACTTATTATTATTCTTTTTATTATTAATTTTGTCGATTAATTTTATTCTTATTTTTATTTTTACAATCTTTATTATGATTATTGTTATTATTGTTATTATTATTATTATTATTATAATGAATTAATTTTATTCTTCTTCTTCTTTTTCTTATTATTATTATTAAATTTCATTTTTAATATTAATTACAATAGAACGATATTAAACCAAAATAAAACATAGGACTTTATACATCCAAATCATTTCAGACGGGAATAAAACATAAATGCTTTGTAATTTAATATCAATTTCATAAAAATCTCTTAAAAAGTAAAAGCAATTATTCTTTATTGTTCTTAAAAAATAACTTCCACAGATATGTTTAACTCGGAAGAAAGGAAAAAGTCAAACTAAAATCACAAGCATAGGGTCTAAAGTCATTTGTACATATAAGTTGGCATCAGTCACTGTGTACATGCAAACAACAAAAGACATTAAAGCTTACCTGAGCTAGGTCACTAACATACCCATTACCCTTGATTCTAAATGAAAATACAATAGCCAATAGTCCAAACCACCAATTGAAAGTGAAAGATTTGCTGAACAAGACTTCCTCACTAATACCTGCCCACTAATATGAAGTCGTCATCATCCAGAACCTGAACTTCTTTTTCTCCAATAAAGTTTTCCCGTCCAACTTTCTTCACCAAATTCACAAACTAAACCCTCTTGGCCTTAGGAAGAGGCACATATGGGAGCCTAAACACTGGTCTAACTACTCCAAGTTGAGCAATAGCTGTGTTCAACCCAATTGGATTTGACTCCACAAAGAGCCACTCAATAAGAGGCATAAGCTTTAAATTCAATGCAGGATTCTTTCCATCAAACATGAGTTCTCACATTAAGTCTGGAACTAGATTGTTGGCAACAGAAATCACCCCCGTAGCCCCATGGTTCCATCTTGATTCGCGGCACTGATCATCATTCCGCTCCACACTACTATTCCTTTATCTGTATACTGCTCAACTCGGTCATTGCCAACACATTCCTTTACACCTGCTAGGTTAGGACTCCGTGCTATAGCATGAATGACAGATGGTGGTATATTTTGGCCAGTTCGTAATGGTAGATTGTATATAATTGAAGGGCCCATTGGTAGTACACTATCAAAGTGTGCAATCAAACCTTCCAGGGAGGTTTTGCCCTAATAGGGATTAATGTGAAGAGCAGCATGCATTCCAACTGCAAAACCTTGCTCCGTAGCATGAATTGCTTCCCTTGTATAGTTGCTTCCAGCGTTTCCTATCACCTTAATTGAACTGCCAAAACAATTAACAGTATGACCTATGAGCATTATGTGTTCATCCCAAGACATTAATTACCCTTCACCAGTTGTACCACCAACAATCACAGCCTCAGCACCATTAACAATTTGCATATTCATCAAAGTGAAACACGCTGAAATGGCTGCTTCCAATCAACCGAAAACATTACAAAGTGAAAAACTAGAAGCAGAGAATCTTCTAATCAATTCTAAAGCAACAGATCCAAAAGGAAGAAGCATAAATATCTAATTAGAAAAAACAAAAACAAAAACGCGATTAATAAACATTGGAAATATACAGACATATGCAACACCCAGATTTAAAAAAAAAACCGGTATTATGCACAAACAGATTTCGTTAAGCTCTTGCTTGAATTAAATAGAGAAGTGGGTTTCAAGTCTTAACAAAAAAAAAGCCAATAAGAAACTGCCTCACTTGCATAAGTATCAGATCGAAGAGCCCTTATTTATTCCGTGAATGATGCTAAGTACAATTTCTGATGAAACATGGAAACCAAGGGGACTAACTAGCAGCCAGGGCAA
>JANKOE010000002.1:32647861-32663212 GCA_026284465.1 Erythroxylum citrifolium | reverse complement strand
CATATTCACTTAAATCATATTTCACATTCAGAAATCATTCAAACTATTTATTTCAACCATTTAAATCATACATATCAGATGCATATGCAATGTTCATGAGACTCATTTTCAATTGTTATTGTTATGACAAGTGCCTATTTACTAGCCTATATCCCTTATGGATATTGGGCTTGTTTCAGATATTGTCCCATATCTCTTTTTGGATACCAGGCACATTAACAACTGAGCTTGTGGCTCTTGTGTATATTTCGAGCTTTAAGTTTTTTTTTTCACTTTATTAACTTTAAGCTCTTTTTCGGTGGCTACTCTGGTCACAACATCCTTTATGTTGACATGCATTTATGTAATGAAATGCATCACATTCATATATATTCTATCAGTCACTTGATTTCAATTTCACATTCACATTTATCATCGGACCTTGGTCAGGCATTCAACAATAATGTTGAGTATCACTTATTCATTCAAATTCACATTCAAGGAGTACTTCCAATGATTTTTGCATGCATCAAACGTCTCGGACATTTATTGTTTGGAATCAATGCATTCACATCAATCATATCAGTAATAATTCAATACAGAAATTTAAAATAGAACAAACAATGAAAATGAGACCATCTAGGTCGATTCACAGTATGCTCCAGATTAGCATTTGCTTCTTTGATCCGAAAGCGATTGGATGCGAACGTTCTATCCTGTATCAACATTATGCAATACACATATTACACACACATTATTAATTACACAATCACATAAACATTCAATTGTACACATATGTATAATGTATAATGCATGCTCAATTTGACTATTCCGGGTATGTTTCCTTAATCACGTCCCTTGATCATTCAAACCTTATCACTTTTATATGTCTAGCTTATTCTTAGGTTTACACCTCAAGAACACTTGGTTATTCTAATATCATAATTCAATTACTCGTCATTTCTTTTCTAGCATTAGTTGCTTTTATAATATCCAATTCTCATTCACCTTAACTTAACATATATTACTCAACTCCTTTGAATCACAACTACAATCATATGAACATCTTCATTCCCATTATGCTCATGCCTTTCGTACTTTGATGTCAACAATCATTCACTAAGTTATCACCTCAATTATGACCTCATACATATCACACATTTAGTCACTTAATCCAAGCATTATTCCAGCTTTTCTCAAAACAAATTTTCGGGTCAATTTTGCATGGCAATTTTGACAAAGCAAGTGAGGTATTTAGGCAATACATTCTTATAAAAAAATGTTCTTTTATGTCTTAAGTTTCTAATGACACCAATGTCGTGTAGTTTGGATTAGTATTTTGCAAGTTATACCTAAAATATTACAGATTTTTCCCAAATCGTGACAGCACACTGTACTCAACTTCAAGCCAAAATTTGAAACCCTTAAAGAAAGAGTTCAAATTCAATTCCTTCAAGAAAATTTTATCCATATGTCTCTAATTTAATCTAAACTTAAAATCATCCTATTTTGATATTTACAGATCAAGATATGGCCAAATTACAAATGCTTGTTCAATGAAAACACTCCATTTAACATATTCCAGCACACTTCATCATTTTCATCCGAAACTCATCAATCAAACATTTACCAATCCTTTCCTAGTGAATTTAGATGACAATGAATTCTAGTAGAGAGAAAGGATAATGTGTGAAGAGATTTTGGTTCAAATTTCAAGTCAATCGGAGGTCCGAAGAAGGAGTTATGGTCAAAAGAGTGAAGAGTGTTGAAAGCTGTCAAACAGCAATGCACCTTCTCTGTCACGATCATGCTTATGCATAATCGTGCAACTTCCTATTGTTTCCTCACTATCATCGTGCAACTCCCTGATGATTTCTCTCTGTTGTGCATGATCGTGCACTACCTGGTGTTTCCTCTCTGTCATGATTTTGCTTGTGTATGATCGTGCATTACTTAGTGTTTCCTTACTCACGCATCATCAACTTTCTACACATGTTCATCTTCATTTCCACTTTCATTTCACTTCTAACTATTACCTTAATTCTTCCCATTTCAAGACACCACATTACTCCCTTTTTCATTAGCATCAAACTCATTATAACTCATCTCTATAACACTTGAAAAGATCCATAGTGATACACTAAGAAAACATAACATAAAACCCATCCATTTATCTATCAAAATTTTCTGCACTTTTTCCTACACTATCTTAATGATCATTCTAACTCAAATAATCTCAACAACAACTTATGAAATATTGACCATCATATATGTAAAAGCAAGAGATGAACATACCCAGGTTTTCTTATTCACGTTTCAGCATATACATATTACCATTTAATGATCATTTGACCTTTAACTAACATCAAACATGTTTCATGTAACAAATCATGAAGATTAATGCTTTATACTTACTTATTTACTTTAAAATCTTCAAATAACACTTAACCCTAGCTTCTCCAATATCATTCGATCATCAACATAGAAGGTGGTAGGGTTAGGTCTTTAGTAAGAAATGAAGAAGACAACAAAACAATAGTAGTAAATGAAAGGTGAAAGTAAGCTTCGTAAATGGAGTGAGAAGTGAGTATCGGGGATGGAGACAAATAAAGAAGACGAAGATGAAAGAAGCTAACGAAGAGAGGAGTAAATAGCAAGTGAAAGACCAAATTGAGAGTGGGTCTTTCACTTAATAAAAATCGTGGGTTAAGACAAGTGGTGTGGCAAGTGACACATGTCACGTGCCATATGTCACTTTCTCATGGTCCTCTTTTGGTATTTTTATAAGCTAGTCCATTTGTGTTCCAATTCTAATCCAATTGACTCCCAGTTTTAAATGACATAAGTCATTAAATCCTTATTTCATTCATCAAAATTTTTACTACCATCTGACACTTATTTTTGCTACTATTCATCAATTGTCTCGCCACTTGGTATTTTTCTTAGTCCAAAAATACCCTTATTTTCAGAGAATTCTCAAATTTCACCAAATATTCTAAATCACTACTTATACATACCAATCAATTTTTAAGACACATAATCCATAATTCACATTATAATCACATTAAAACAATCATTTATACCCAGAAATGTCAAATGAGTGCATAAACAAATCATTGTAATGTGTGCAAAATTCAAGTTCATATATGTGTATGCTAACATTATGCATGAGTATTAAATGCATTTCTAATCTCTCATTGCTATTTCTCATTTATAAAAATCTGGGGTCCTAACCCCTTAGTATGGAAACGGGATGTTACATTTTTACTATAGCTCTTAAGTATTTATTATTGCCTTTTATTATCTATTGTTTACATAATATTCTCACAAAGGTGTGAGAGTTGAACTCGTGAGGCGTTCGAGAATAAGTTAATTGGTTGACAGTTATATAGGATGGATGAATCTTGCTTAAACAAATCTAGGTGAGATTGTCATACAAAAGAGTACGCTTGATTTCAATACAAGTTTGGTATATAGGAAAACCTTTGTAACAACCGTCATATTGGCAATGTGTAGGCTCCCACTTAAAACGTAGACTTAATTTAACTAAATATAGATGGAAATTATAAGTTTTCTCTACTTAGGAGTATTTTTAATAATTTTAGGAGCTTATGTATACACAAACAAATATTGAGATCATTTTTCTATTTTATTGCAAAGGTTGAGGATGAAATAAAATTTTGCCATAAATTATAATTAAACATTTCAAACTTAATTGAGATATCATATATGTATGTACATATTCTCCTAATTTTAAAAAATGATATATTTTAGAGGAAATAGCTTTAATTTTATAATAAATAACTTATATAAATTAGTGAATTAATTCATTTGACTTTAAGGAGCTACAAAAAAATTTATTTACCATCTTTGATTGTTTTTATCTGTTGATATTTAAGTTCTATCAAGGGTTTTCCTTTCGGAAAAATCAATTTTTCTTTATATTCTACACCACGATAGGTTGTGTGGGATTTAAAAGAAATTAGAGTAGATCTACTATAGGCCTTTCTCGATAAACATGTGTATTAACTACAATTTAATTCTCTATGGTATAACATCTTTGATAACCGATTCAAAAGTTGTGATTTGAATCGGTCTGGGCGCAACTGGTGTCACAGGCTCACAACCATGACTGTTTGGTGTGAAGTTTGTGAAGATATGTATAAACAAATTAAAGATACAAAGAGACAACTTGATTGGAATTCCAGAAAACTACACGAATGGAAAGCGATATTTGCTCTTATAAAGCGTACTAATGATCTTACTTTAGATATGTTTCTATAATATTCAGAGGCTATTAGATCATATGAACATGAGATACTGTAAGTGTTAATAAAAAGCAGAGACACCGCACAGAGTGAAATGGGTAAACTCAGGTGATAGTATTGATATTTCTCCAGAAATTACAAGATTCAAGGGAAATACAAAGGAAATAGCAGAAGGAGATGAGGAACAAGAGAGGAAAAGGTGAGAGAGAGAACACTATTCATAACAATATTCATAACCAACTCTCATGCGTATTCCCCCTTTTTATTCTCTCTGCCATGATTGGTAACGTCCAATGATCCATCCAATGATTGGCTAGCCTCCAGTGACGTGGCATACATGATTGAGTCAGCAAATTTTCCAGGAGGCCTTTTCTTCCTCAAACCTCGACCCAACGCCTGCTGTGAGTCAGCCTGTACTCCATTGCTGAGCCTATTTCCAGTCATAACATATCCATCCCCATCCGGAACAACCTTGTCCTCAAGGTTCAAGTGAGGAAAGGACTGCAACAGCTTGTCTTTGTCCTCCCAAGTAGCCTCGGCTAAAGGTAGGCCATCCCAGCGAACAAGCCACTGCTCGATGGTGAAGCTAGCACGTTGCACCAGACGTTTGTCGAGCACTGCAAGGGGTGTTAAAACAAGGGAAGAAGCAGAATCAACCAGGTGTAAGGGAGTGATCTGTTGCTCCGGCTGACCAATACATTTTTTTAACATCGAGACATGGAATACCGAGTGGATCTTGGCAGACTCTGGTAAGGCCAGTTTGTAGGCAACATTTCCCACCTGAGATAAGACTTGGTAAGGGCCGAAGAAACGCCTACCCAACTTAGTATGGCGTTGTAAGCGTACAGAGTGTTGACGGAAAGGCTGGAGTTTCACATATACCCAGTCCCCTACCTCAAAAACCACCTCACGACGACCCCTGTCGGCAAAGAGTTTCATGCGAGTCTGTGCTTTCAGCAAATTATCCTTGAGCAACAACAGGACTTGATCACTTTCAAGCAATTGCTCGTTGAGGAGAGCATTCCCAGAAGAATCGCGAACATAACGCGCAACAGTGGGAGGCTTGCGGCTATATAAGACCTCAAACGGAGTGAGCTTAGCTAAGGTTTGATAGGCCGTGTTATACCAAAACTCAGCCCACGGAAGGAAAGCCATCCAAGTGGAGGGGTTGTCAGCTACGAAACAGCGGAAATACATCTCTACACATTTGTTAAGAGCTTCCGTCTGGCCGTCGGACTGAGGATGATAAGAACTGCTCATACTCAACGTGGTACCTTGTAACCGGTGTAATTCTTGCCAAAAGTCGCTTAAAAAATGAGCATCGCGATCAGAGACAATTTCGGCCGGAATACCGTGCAAACGGACGATGTCCTGAGCGAAAGCAGCGGCAACTGTCACACTAGTAAAATTGGTGGGCAAACCCGAAAAGTGTCCATATTTGGAGAGACGGTCCACAACCACCATCAGGACAGTCTTTCCTTTAGACAGCGGCAAGCCAACAATGAAATCCATGGAAATAGATTCGAAGACCATGTTAGGAATAGAGAGGGGAGTTAAAAGACCACCTGGGTGCAAGGTCGAGGTCTTCATCTGCTGACAAATTTGGCAATCAGCCACATACCTGTTGACATCACGGCGCATACATTTCCAATAAAAACTTGAAGCAAGTCGGTGAAACGTGCGAGTGACCCCTGAGTGTCCGCCGACCGGAGAATCATGAAATTCATCGAGCAACTGGTGACGTAAGGAGGAATCTGAAGGCACAACCAAACGGCCTTTAAACAATAACAACCCCTCCTTAAAGGCAAAACCTGGGAGTGCACTAGGAGTGTGAAGCAATCGGTGCTGCAGGGACAGTAGCTCTGGGTGAGTGGTGTTAGCAGCACGCAAGTCAGCAATGATGGTAAAGTCCGCTTGGGATAGGGCCAGAAACTGTGAAGCCGGTATCCGAGATAACGCATCAGCAGCATTGTTGTGCTTCCCAAGACGGTAGACAATGTCAAAGTCGTAGCCAACAAGCTTGCCGAGCCAACGTTGTTGATCTGGCGTCTGTATCACCTGGTCGGACAAGTTTTTCAGTGGCTGTTGGTCTGTAACAACAGTGAATTTGCGGCCAAGTAAATATTGGCGCCATTTGGTGATAGCTGTGGTGATCGCCAGCATTTCTCGCTGATATGCCGAGGCCTGTTGAAGCCGAGGGCTCAGCTGTTGACTAAAATAGGCAATAGGATGCCCCTCCTGTGAAAGAATCGCACCAATGCCTATACCCGACGCATCAGTCTCAACTGTGAAGGTCTTGGTGAAGTCAGGCAAGCGCAGAACGGGTGCATCAGTCAAGAGCTGTTTCAACTGAGCAAAGGCTTGAGCTGATTGATCTGTCCAATTGAAGTTGTCTTTACGCAACATATCAGTAAGAGGACCAGCCACCGAAGCAAACTGCTTGATGAATCGACGATAGTAGCCAGCAAGCCCCAAGAAAGCGCGGACATCTTTAACTGAACGTGGAATCGGCCACTGCTGGATGGAATGAACCTTATCCTGATCAACGGAGACCCCATGGTGAGAAATAACATGGCCAAGGTAACCGATCGAAGTGGTGCCAAAAATGCACTTGCTGCGCTTGGCCACTAACTGATGGTGGCACAACAGAGAAAAAACCCGGGCAAGGTGGTCCAAATGTGCGGTCCACGTAGGGCTATACACCAATATATCGTCGAAAAAAACCAAAACAAACCTCCTCAAAACTGGGCGGAACACATCATTCATAAGACATTGGAAAGTTGACGGTGAGTTTGTCAAGCCGAACGGCATGACGAGAAACTCATAATGGCCGTCGTGAGTACGAAAGGCGGTCTTAGCCTCATCACCAGCTTTAATGCGGACTTGGTGGAACCCTG
Source organism: Erythroxylum citrifolium (assembly GCA_026284465.1). Classification (NCBI taxonomy): domain Eukaryota; kingdom Viridiplantae; phylum Streptophyta; class Magnoliopsida; order Malpighiales; family Erythroxylaceae; genus Erythroxylum; species Erythroxylum citrifolium. The sequence goes on along the minus strand of JANKOE010000002.1, from coordinate 32,656,068 downwards.
CAAGCAAGTCCAATTTAGAGAAATACATTGCTCCGTGTAACTTATCAAACAATTCATCTACAGAGGGGATCGGAAAATGATCCTTGACAGTCACTGCATTTAGGGCCCGATAGTCCACGCAAAAACGCCAAGTGCCATCGGTTTTGTGGACAAGGAGGACTAGCGAGGAGAAAGGGCTTGTGCTCGGTCGAATGATTCCTTCAGTCAACATGTCGGAAACCAGCTTTTCCATTTCTTGTTTCTGGAAATGGGGGTAACGATAAGGTTTAACATTGATTGGCCCAGTCCCCGGAAGCAAATGAATAGCATGGTCGGTCGGACGGACAGGTGGCAGTCCATGGGGCTTGGTAAAAACATCGGCAAATGCGGAGAGCAAACTGTCAATGTCGCTGGAAGATTCAGGCAGGGAGGCACTGGAATCAGACACGAATTCCAGACGATAGCATTCAGCAATAGCATTGATGCGAGACAACTGACGAAGCCCATTGAATTGAACTGGCTGGGCGATAGAGGGAGTGTTGCCGAGCTAGCGCATCGTGGTCCCATTGTACTGAAATTCGAACACCGAGGAAGCATAGTCGGTGACGACGGGCCCCAATGTCGCTAACCAGTCCACGCCGAGAACCATGTCCCATCCATGGATAGGAAGCACATAGAAATCAACCGGAACCTCATGGCCTTGGATGATCAGAGGAACCCGGTGGACCATACCACCACACTGCAGTCGTTCACCACTGCCAACAAGGACGGAGAACGGGGGAATGGAAGTCACCGATAAGTTGAGGAATTTGGCAACTCTAGTATGAACAAAATTGTGGGTGCTGCCGCCGTCAAGGAGCACCTGAACAGGTTTGCCGTTCATCGAGCCCTGAAAACGCAAGGTAGAGACAGAGCAACTACCAGCCAAAGCATTATAAGAAATAGTAGAATGCAAGGGATCAAGATTGGGATCACCGGAGTCAGGGGAAAGCGGTGGAGAGGAGGGCGTGGGGGTATCGGCGTCGGGTGGGTCGGCATCATTGGCAAGCAATAACAAGTGGGGCTTGACTTTGCACTTGTGGTCCCAGCTATACTTTTCATCACAGTGAAAACATAAGCCCTTGGCTCGCCGGTGGGCGGCCTCCGATGGAGAGAGGCGGCGAAATGGCACACGGGCACCACCAGGGAGAGTGGCCGTGGACATCGTGGAGGAAGATGTAGGGGACACAGAGGGAGGTGGGTTGGGCAAAAGGGGCTTGGAGTTGCCCAGAGTAGGTCGGAGAACTCCCTTCTCCAAGGCCAATCGTTGCTCATGTAACTGGGCTAGGGCCATGGCATCATCAAGGGTGGTGGGCCTATGGATGAGGACTGAATGTTTGATATCCTTGCGCAGCCCCGAAATGAAGCAATGTACCAAGAAATGAGCTGGTAAATAAATGGTTTTATTGGTAATGGCCTCAAAGGTAGACCGGTACTCACTGACAGAGCCTGTTTGTTGCAACTTGGCTAAGAGCCCTTCGGGTTCCTCGAGGTCTCGTGGTCGGAAGCGGGAAATCAGTGCCGAGGTAAACTCCACCCAACCGGTGAGTTGCCGATTTTTGAACATCCAATCATACCAATCGGAAGAGACGTCATCAAAGTAAAAGGAGGCAATAGTGATGCGATCCTCATGTTGAATGTGATAGAAGTCGAAATACCTGTTAGCTTGAAGCACCCAACGGTCTGGGTGTGAACCATTGAAACGGGCGAGCTGAACATGAGATGGCTTATGACGACCCAAAGGTGAGTGATCCTGGAGAGAGGAAGAACCAGGAGGGGGGTTGTTGGTTCGGTGGTGAACAGAGAGGGCAAAGACACGTCCGATAAGCTCTTGTAAGAGGAGTGTCTGGTTATCAACAGATGCAGAAACGGCCTCAAACTCCTTGCGAAGGGCTGAGTGAGAAACCTCAAACTCCTGGTGGAGAACAGATTGAGAGTCCGCCACAGCTTTCACGTTATCATCCAACGCCTTAAGTCTGGTATGAGGCTCCACCATCTTTGTGGAGGGCAATGAAAGCACCAATGTAAGTGTTAATAAAAAGCAGAGACACCGCACAGAGTGAAATGGGTAAACTCAGGTGATAGTATTGATATTTCTCCAGAAATTACAAGATTCAAGGGAAATACAAAGGAAATAGCAGAAGGAGATGAGGAACAAGAGAGGAAAAGGTGAGAGAGAGAACACTATTCATAACAATATTCATAACCAACTCTCATGCGTATTCCCCCTTTTTATTCTCTCTGCCATGATTGGTAACGTCCAATGATCCATCCAATGATTGGCTAGCCTCCAGTGACGTGGCATACATGATTGAGTCAGCAAATTTTCCAGGAGGCCTTTTCTTCCTCAAACCTCGACCCAACGCCTGCTGTGAGTCAGCCTGTACTCCATTGCTGAGCCTATTTCCAGTCATAACAGATACGTTGGCTCACTCGTAATAAAAGAGAATTACATCCTCGATTAAGCAGACATTGGGGATTGCACCTAGAAAGAGGATATTAAACATAAGTCATTGTGATTATTGTAATCAACTATTTTCTAATATAACTAAAATTGATATGTTAATACAAGAATCTTTAGTTGAACATCTTGCGAATTCTTACATGTACGAAGGGAGGGAAATCGAGCGGCACATCTCATAGCTCGGGCTGGAATTAATTTGAATGAAGATATGTTTTTAATGGAGGAAGTCCCGTCGAAAGCTGAAGCGGTAATTGATGAAGAGAAGCGTCTCCGCGAAACTAAAGATTCTTGTATTAACATATTAATGAGATAAGTAATTTTTTTTTACGACTCTATAATTAAAAAAGTATGATTTTTTATTTTTTTTATAAACATGTGAAAGCATTATGTTATCCTCGTACTACTATTGTTCATGCCATTGTTAATTATTTGATGATGATTAATTAATTAAATAGTTTATTAAATACATATTGTTAAAGAGTAATTAATATTTTTATATTCTTATGATTTTTCAGGGGTATCACGGAAGAAGTTAATAAAAAATTTGACATAAAATAATTAAGTATGCAACAAAATTTTAGTTTGAAATCTGTTTATTTTATTTGAATTTTAAATTTACACTAAAAAATTAAAAATTATTGTCCAAATAAGTCGTATTTTGTGATTTATTTGAAAATTAATTATATTAAATTATTTCAATTTTAATTTGAATATATATGTATTTAGCATAAAATTAATTCTTGTATTATTATAATTTTAAAAAAAATTGTTAAAATGTTAATTTACATTATAAAATTGAAATTTTATATCTAGAAAATATTATACATTAATTTTATAATAATTCTTTATAATTATCAATAATGATCTCCTGTAAACAAATATAAATAAAGGAATATGTATTAAATAAAAATATTGTACGTATATTCATAAAATAATAATACATATTATATAAGTAATTAAATTAGTTTAAATATAAAGCGATATATTTAAATGAAATTAAATAAAGACTGCAAATCATCCACTTTAGTAGGCACATTAATGAGCTAAGTGGCATGGAAACGAAATCTTTACTCATTTGTATTATATAGACCTGGCATGACAGTTGCTTTACAAGCATGCCTTTCAGCTCTTGGACTACAACGGATTGTCTATTACAACTTACCAGTCACGCGATACCAAGATGACGGCCTGGACTGGCATTTTTCTCTACAGCACTGATTCTGTTTCTACGTGTGAAAACTTTATCCCACAAGACCCAGAGAAAAGGATAAAGGGATGATCATTTTGAGGAGACTTCAAGACGTACAGTTGTTAATCGGCATACCGCTTGGTGTGCATTCCAGAGCCCTTTGCTGTAGATGTCTTAAGCTTTGTTCCATGCTAACTTGCACCATCTCAGCCAACATCTTCTTAGCCTTATTGGACTGATCATTTCCATCTATCTGGGAGATAATATTGCACACAATGTTCTCTAAAGTATCTGGTCGAAGCTCAGAACGTGAAAATGGTGTGTCTCTGAGTAATCGCAACAGCATTTTTGCTTTAGACTGTGACTTGGCTGTTCCTTGAACTGTCAGCTCAAGAAGTCCAGGAATTACCCCTTCTCTGAGGATCGGTTCTCTGTATTTACATCGATCGCTCTCACACATGGTGAGAAGTGCCCCAAGTGCAAGCTCTCGACTTTGAAGTGACCCGCTTTCAAGTACTTCAACAACAGCTAGAATTCCACCTTCTTCAGTTGTCAATGCTGTTCTGCCTTCTTCAAATTTCATCAAGGATTCTATTAGAGAACAACACTTTTCAGCAGTTTTTGAAGATCTTTTACATGTTTTGAGCAAACAAACTATAGCAGGGATAGGATTAGTTTCAAGAATGATCTTTATATTATTTTCATGGGTTGAGAGATTAGAAAGAGCCATAACAGCATCGACTTTAGCTTGTGGACTTCCATCTCCGAGTATTTCAACAAGAAAAGGAATGGCACCAGCAGCACCTATGACTGGCTTGTTAACAGTGGAGGCTGATAGAGTAAGCAAAGAAGCTGTTGCATATTCCTGCAAGTTTAAATTGTTTGACTGCATGAAATCAATTATTGGTTCCAAGGCTCCAGCTTCCACAATGCTGATTTTGTTCCTGCATGACAAGACAAGATCAGCCAAGTTTGACTCAAGTAAGAGAATCAGAAGTTAAGTATGTAAAGAGATATATTGTTTTTCACCAAAAACATGATACATAGAAATAAAAAAGAAAAGTTGGGGAGAAAGTGGTACTCATGAAAACAGAGAAACTACTGAACATCCCATTTAGAGAAACAGAGAAAACAACAGAAGAACTCTAAGTGAATGTTGTATTTAGACTGACTCTAACGGAGGAACCTGCATTTCCCTATAGCTTGGGTCATAAATCCTATTTGGTCAATCATATCTTCATATCATTATATCAAGAATACCATCGTCAAGAAGTTAATTTCTTTCTTCTTCTTCTTTTTTTCCTCCAGCAGCAGAATCACAGATACTGCAGAATGACATCAAGATATCAAACTAAACGAACTTCTATTCTTCCACCAAGATGAATACTATCTCAAATTGAAGCAACATACTAACGTGAAAATTATTGCAGCAGAAGAGTAATTAATTTCCCTGTAACATTTGATCTATATGCATGCATGTCAAGTTAGATTTTACCTCATCGACAAACAAACATGCATTTTCAAGGTGATTTAGCAGTTTCAATCCAGAAGCTAAAATTCCACATGCTCGAATAATAATTCTGAAGTGGCAACATGGTTTAGGCTCCTGAAGCTAGATGATTACACTGGAATGAAATATGGCGTGGCAAGAGTAGATATCGCAATCCTTTGCCATATATCAGGTGTCTAATTTCGGTTTGTTAAGCTGCGCTCCGGTAATAAGAGTTTTAATCAATTTGTTTGTCCCAGTTATTAATCATTTATTACTCACACTACAACAGAACAGAATTCTGGAGCATATACTTTCAAGTGTAAAGCTTGAACATTAAAGTGAAACGTGATTTGTCAATTTTAACAAATAAACATAATCTACAAGGTTCACAAGTAATAGTGAGAAAGGCACAGAACCTCTCTCCCTTGTTCTTACTAAACTTGAAAGTGAGGTACTTACGAATAAAAACTTGAAAGTGAAGACGATGGACATTGAAAAGAGAAACAAAAAGGAAAAGACAATATCAAGTGAAACAACGGACAGGCACCGCCACCAATCATACAAGCTTCAACCATTAAAAGCATCCAATTGTCTCCAAAGGATGCCATTCTCATTACCTAGGAATGCACCAACAGACATGATACGTTTGCAGAATCATAAAAAACTCAGTCAAAGCCATCGAATAAACTGCTGATTCAAAAAGTTGTATCCATTACCACTTTTTTTAAAAAAGAAGAAAAAAAAAGTGCTATCCCTGGTTCCTTAAGAATATCAGGAAATTTAATTAAACTTTAGATGCACTAAAGTATGACTCGACGGGTTTCCCGTTCATTTCCAGAATAACTATTCATAACTTTTTCACTGCCCCTTCTTTTGACTTGGTAACTCCGATAATTGCAAAGTGGCAAACAAACTGTAGCAGATGAGCTTCCAGAAGCTGAGAAATTACAAGAATCACAACTGACAATTTAAGGATTGATCGACAATAAAGAATCTACTTATAGGGTCCGCATATTTTCATCATTTTTTTACTGGTCAAGAAACACAAACTAACCAATCACTGCCAATATACGAAAGAAAGAAGCAAACACCGAGTGGGAATAGATTCTCAAACGTAATAACCGAGCTGAGGAATCCGAGGAAAAAGTAACATGTTGAAAAAGACACAAAACGAACTAAAAAGGAAGATAGAAAAAGTTGAAATAGAGAAACACCCATCTCAAGCAAAGAATCGCCTTTGAATTCCTCAAACTCAACACCTAATCCACCAAAAGCTTCAACAGAAAATGGAGAGAAAAACCCACTACATCAGTAGAAGTACTCCCAAATTCAAAAAGCTGAGAAAGGCACTGTAATTAAACCAAAATCATACCCACCTTAAGAAAAATCAATCAAAATTGTACTCAGAAGGAAAATTTTAAATATATTACCGACAAAAGTTCCCGATTTTGAACAATTTTAATTTTTGATTTTACCAAGAAAATTCCATGGTTGGCTAAAATCTCATATATATATATATATAGCAATCACAGTATGTTGTTTTACCACTAGCATAGTCACATGTAAAATTCTCCTAAGCATCGCTAAAAAGAAAAGATAATAAAATTACAGAGAAAAGGGATCACGGAAATATATACTTCTCGTCTTGGACAGCGAGATTGAGGAGAGCGAGAAGAGCAGACTCGTGGGACTCGTTGGAGCCATGGACTCGGAGCATGTAAACAAGCGGCTTTACAGCTTCAGAAAGCTGCCGCCGACACCTTTGTGAAGTTTTGGTGAGGCGCCGGATTTCCCTGGTGGCTTCCAGCTTCTCATCCACGTTCTCCGATCGGATGAGGCGAAGCGCTCGTTGTATGGCGGCGTCGGGAGAGGTAAAGGACGATGGGGGGGCTTGGGAAGAAGAAGTATCCATTAAAAATTTAACAAAAAGAAAAGGAAGGGTAAAAAGAAAAAAGGACAGTGCAAGGAAGGGTTGAAGTACAAGTGGACAGAGACACAGAAGGAAAGGTGTGGTATGAGTGAAGAAGGGTTGCGTGAGAGGTGGCGTTAAGCAACTTTATGGAAGAACAAGTTCAGAGGAGCTTCTCCTTTTCTTATTTTCTTCACTTGTGTTGCTTTCTTGAGTCGTGTTTTATTAATTATTATTAGTTGATTAGAACAAGTTCAGAGGAGCTTGTCCTTTTCTTATTTTCTTCACTTGTGTTGCTTCCTTGAGTCGTGTTTTATTAATTATTATTAGTTGATTAGGATTCTTAGATTAGATTTTTCAACCTGACACTTGAAAATTGAGAGCAGGCGGTAGTTTGGTTTGGTTTGGTTGGTTCAGTCATTCTTCCTTCTGCTGTCTGCTTGTCTTTTCATTTTAATTTTCCGAATTGACATATAACTGGTTTTGAGTCACACGATCATCACGTGTCAAGGGAGACAATTTAACGTGAGAAAATGTGCCTGTCATGTGACCTTAACTCCCTCGTCTTCTTCCGCTGCAAATGGTTACTCTTACCGCGGAACGAAACAAAAATGTAGTGATGGAGCAGAACAAAAATTAAAAATAATAAAGTGTTTAATTATGATATGTAAAATAAATAAAATTGTATTCATCTCAAGAACAAAAATGTATTTGATTGTAGTTGAGAGAACATAAAAAACAGTGTTAATAAAATGACCAAACTAGCAAATTGCCAAAATTATTAACCTTTCTCAAATAACAACCATTGCAACTTGATTTCAGTGACACATTTCCTCTGGCCTCTCTCTTGACCCATTTTCCCGCCTTTGACCATTCTCGACCCCTCTCCTAACCCACCCGACCCTAACCCGCCCGACCCCTCTCCTCCTCCACTTGCTGCTTTCCCCCCTCTTTCTTCTCCAACTTCCCACCCATCTCCTAACCCACCTAACCCGCCGGACCCATCTCCTCCTCCGCCCGATGTTGTCCCTGCTCGCCAATCTTGAAAGCAAGTCGTCGATGATTCCATTCCGACTACCCTGCGTTACACTCCACCGAGTGCTGTCGACGGCAAGCTCATTGTTTCCCCTGCCTT
>JANKOE010000002.1:32632384-32644002 GCA_026284465.1 Erythroxylum citrifolium | reverse complement strand
AACAATTATAGAATATGGTTCAATCACTTTAACAAAGAATATTATTATAAATTATGCAAACATTGTACGTCTCAACATTCCCTTTGTATCTTTACAAAGAGACTATTAAAAGAGCAACTTTACCAGTTATTCCAAAGCTCACCCTTTATAATCAAATTTTGTATATAAATAAAAAATTAAATATATAAGCCATAAATTCCATGTAAACAGTCATTCACTCCAATAAAAAGAAATAAAATGTTTTGTATCTCTTTCAATTGAATTAGTTTTTCTTCATAATTTCTGTTATTTAAAATTCCCAAAACAATTATAGAATATGGTTCAATCACTTTAACAAAGAATATTATTATAAATTATGCAAACATTGTACGTCTCAACAAAATTTGATATATGGAACTGCTCATACATACATACATACATACATACATACATATATATATATATATATATATATATATATCATCATCATCATCATCATCATTATCATCATACCCAGTCTAAAATCCTACAGTAAAGTGGGGTCTGGGGAGGTCTGATAGTATACAGCCTTACCCCTATATAGTAGAGAGGTTGTTTCCTGTAGACCCACATGCAGATGTGACATGCAAAAGAATGATGCAGGACACAGAAGCAATACGTGAATACGTAAAAACTATCACGCCGAAAATTTAAGTAAATAGTAATAATAATAATAATACCAATAATAAAAAATAGTTATACAACAAAAATGAAATACTAGAAAAAAGACAACAGGGGAGAGAGATGTGTGAGAGAGAGCAGCAGCGAGCCTATTCCTTCGAAGATCGCTGGTGAGCTGACCCCCCTGATGGCTTCGTCTTCTTCTCCTTCTCCCCCTTCTTCGACTCTTCCTGCTTCCACCCAAACCCAAGCTTCACCTTCTAAACCCACCATTTTGACCCATACAAAATCCCCTTCTGGAAACAGTGCCCCCCTTTCGTCCCAAAATGAAATCCCTAATTCCCCGATTCATCAAGCTTTAACACAAGCTTCTCCTTCCAATCCCCCTCTTCCGAACCATACTGAAAAGGAAAACATTCACCCTAATTACCCAAACATTCAAGCTGATCTTTTGCCTAAACCATCGCATCCTCCATCTAATCTAGAGCATCCTCTAACCATCTAAGACCAAGACCGCAATCTGTCCCTAAATGGCCTACCCAAAACTTGGAAATCCGTTGTTGCTATTGGTATGGAAGAGCCCTCCAGTATCCAAGGCCTGACCTACTTCCCACCGGACATTAAAGAGGATAAAATCTTCGTCATCCCATCTCCAGAGCTAGCTCAGAAAGGAGGAAGGAAGTTCTGACATGCTTTAATCAGCTTCTTCATTGGTAAGCGCCCTGCCTACCCCGTAGTACATAGAGCCTTATCTAAGACTTGGTTAGCTTGCGGCTTATCTGAAATCCTAGTGACTAATTCAAACAAATTCTTCTTCAAGTTTGATTCTGAATGTGGAATGAAGGAGGTACTGGAAAAAGGTCCTTGGCATATCCAAGGGAAGCCTTTGTTTTTAAGAAAATGGAGCTTGAATGCTGGGGAGCAGGAGGCAGTTAGGTATGCCCCTGTCTGGGTTAGATTCTATAATATTCCCTTCAAATATTGGAATAATAAAGGTTTGTAGGATAGTTAGTGCAGTGGGTCACCCGTTGCTGTTGGATTCCCACACTGCAAGAATGTCCCGAGTCCTCTATGCAAGAATCTGTGTAGAATTAGATCAGTAAAAGTCCTGGCCTTCTTCCTTTCAATTGGCCACCTATGATGAAGCTGGACAAATGACTTTTAAAGAGATTGCTGTTGAATATGAGTGGAAACCTGATAAGTTGGTTTAGAAAAAGGAGTGACAACCTACTGGATGAATCTTTGAAATTGGGACCCAAGCTGAGTTGGAAAATAATTCGGAATCTATTAATGGAAATCTTCAGAAAGAAAGTAACCAGCAGATAAGCCCTGAGCCAATACCAGACATTCCTCAGGAGAGTGGATTGGAGAGAACCCCAAGTGACCAATGTCAAGGCACAGAAGTGCAGCAGCAAAATGATGATCCTAAAGCAAGTCTAGATGATGCTGCCTGTCCTGAGATCAGCAATTTGGAGAGAACCCCAAGTGACCAATGTCAAGGAACAGAAGTGCAGTAGAAGCATGATGATCCTAAAGCAAGCCTAGATGCTGCTGCCTGTCCTGAGATAAGCAAGTTAGGTAATTCTATTGCCTCTACTAAATCTGATGTGGTTCCTAGCAATTCCTTAACTTCGGGGTTAATAGAAGGGGCAGAGGGGGACTGTTCCATCCAAAGAGGTAGAAAACCTAGAAGAAAACAAAATCAGTAGGTTGCTCCTTTGCTTATCATTCATGGATCTAGGTTTTTGGAATATTAGAGGTCTTAATAATCACAAGAAGTAGCTAGTTGTGAAATCTTTCCTCAACATGTTATCTATCTCTTTTGTGTGTTTGATAGAAACTAGGATTACATCTCATTTCCTTTTGCATAATATATGCTCTTCACTGTTTCCAATATGGCATTTCTGTAGTAATTTAGACCAAGCTTCCTATACTCGGTTCGTGGTTTTTTGGAATCCTGATCGGTATGTTTGCAACCTTGTTCTTACCACATACTAGTTGATCCTTCTGGAAGTGTCCCCTATGAATAGTGATACTGCCTTTTTTGTTACTTGTGTTTATGGCTCTATTAACCTCAATCATAGGAAATGTCTATAGGCCTCTTTGTCAAACATAAAACTCACTGTTGGGAGCTATCCTTGGCTATTAGTTGGGGATTTTAACACCATTCTGTTTTCTCATGAAGCTGAACCTCTAAGCTCCTCGGCTATTATTGGATTGTCAGATTTTAGGAAGTGTGTAGAGGATTGTGGGCTGTATGATCTTAATTCTAGTGGACCTAATTTTACATGGACCAATAAACAATCAAGGGATCTCCACATAGCTAGGAAACTTGATAGAGCCCTTATAAACTTGCAGTGGAGTTATCAATTCCCTAGGTCCTTTAGTGAGATCCTTAACCCAAATATATTCGACCACTCCCCTATTGTGATTAGGAATTCTGCTGACCCTTCAGATTCTCTAACTTCCTCGCCTCTCAACCTTTCTTCTTGCAAACAGTAAAAAAGGCTTGGAATTCTCCAATCCGAGGGGCCCCTATGTTTTGTGTTGTGTCAAAGCTTAAATTAGTAAAACATGCCCTTAAATCCCTAAATTTAGATCAAGTAGGAAATATAAATGACAGAGTCAAGGCTTGTCAAACTGCTTTGAATAACATCCAAGACCAAATGAGGTCATTGCCTAATCCTTTCCTACTAGCTGTTGAAGAGCAAGAGACTATGAACAATCTGTTTAATGCTTTAAATGATCAAGAATCTTTCTACAAACAGGCTTCCCATATCAAATGGCTTCGGGAGGGGGATAGGAACATTAGGTTTTTCCATCAGTCCATTTTATCTAATCGGAACAGAAACACAATCCATTCACTTCTGGAAGGAAATGGACAAAGAATTTCTGACACAGGGAACATTCAAAACTATTTTCTGAATTTCTTCAAAAACACTCTTGGTAAAAAGAAAGCCCTAGACTCGGCCAAGGAGTATGTAACTCCTCTCTTTCCCCACCCCATCTTAGAGGACCTTAGAAACAACCTTGTAGCTGAAGTTACCTCCTAAGAGATTCAAGAAGCTTTCTTTTCTTTCAATCCAAACAAGGCCCCTGGCCCAGATGGTTTCAATGGGTTCTTTTTTAAACATTCTTGGCCTATTATTGGAAATGAGATTACTAGGGCAATCCAGGATTTTTTTCAACATGGGAAGCTCCTCAAAGAGATTAATTCAACCTTTATTTCTCTTGTTCCTAAGAGCATCCACCCTTCCACCGTGTTGGACTATAACCTATTTCTTGCTATAACATGATCTATGAGGTGATCACCAAAATCATGTCTAATAGACTTAGACATATTCTACCCCTTGTCATCAATCCCAACCAAAGTGCTTTCAATAAAAATCACTGCATAGGGGACAACATCCTCTTAGCCCAAGAGATCTTCAAGAACTATCACCTTTCAAATAGCCATAAGCGACGTGCTTTTAAAATTGACTTGGAAAAAGCCTATGATTCTATTCAGTGGAATTTTCTCCTCAAGGTGCTTCTAGCAGTAGGTCTTCCTCCCATGTTTATTAAATGGATCGAAGAATATCTAACCTCCCCATCCTACTCTATCCTTATTAATGGGTCTCCAACAAAAATTTTTCGTGGAAAATCAAGCTTAAGACAAGGTGATCCTCTCTCTCCATATCTTTTTATTCTTTGTATGGAGGTCCTCTTTAGGATTCTACATGACTCGATAGAAGGTACCCCTACTTTTAAATTCCACTGGAGATGCAAAGCCCTTAAACTTTCCCACCTTTTATTTGCTGATGACTTATTAATGTTCTGTCAAGCTGATCTGGCCTCGGTGAATACCTTGTTAAATTGCTTGAATACGTTCTCTAAATTCTCAGGTTTAGAGATGAATATAAACAAGAGTCAATTATTCCTTTCTCCTGATATGAGTCATTGGGCTGACCAATTGGAAGGTATTTCGGGTCTCCAAAGGGGTCAACTACCTATGAAATATCTAGGATTGCCTATTTGAACTGGTAGATTGACTAGGAGAGACTGTATCCCCTTGTTAGAAAAAATGGATTCCAGAATTAACAAATGGACTCATAAGGCTTTATCCTATGCTGGTAGGCTTTAGTTGGTAAATTCTGTCCTATCTACCTTTTAGGTCTTTTGGGCTAGCCATTTCATTCTCCCTGCCTTTATCATTAAAGAAATAGAGTCTAAGCTTAAAAACTTCTTGTGGTTTGGGAAGGTAGTAACAAAAACTCATGCCAAGGTTAAGTGGTCTGATCTTTGTAAACCAAAAAACGAAGGGTGGTTAAGGAATTAAACATCTTTCAACTTGGAATCATGTTTTGTTAGGCAAAAGGATCTGGATCCTTTTTAATGATAGGGAAGCCTTATGGGTTAAATGGGTTCACACCATTATTCTTAAAAGAAAGAATTTCTGGAGCACCCAACTAACTAGCAATAGCTCTTGGAGCTGGAGGAAACTAATTCAAGTTAGGAATATTATTGGGAACCATTTCAGATTTAGGATAGGGAATGGATTGAAAACTTTCTTATGGCAGGACCCGTGGCATCACAAAGGTTTACTGAAGGATCTGGTTTCCCCAAGAATTATCAATGGGTCAGAACTTCCAATGCATGCAAAAGTAGCTGATCTTATCCATGACAATGTATGGAATTGGCAAGGAGCTACAATTGAGGCCATTCCCATGCTAGAACCTTTAACTTATCAACCTGATGAATCTCAACTAGATCGGTTAGAATGGTTGCCTAGCACCACAAAAGCTTACACCAATACATTAGCTTACACCCTGATGAGAACTCCTTCTCCGAGATTACCTTGGTATAAATTGGTGTGGCAAAAAGGTATAACCCCAAGGTATACTTTTATCTTGTAGTTAGCTTTTCTTAATAAACTACAAACAAGAGATCGGCTACTTTATACTTTTATTCCAAACCATTGTTCACTATGCTCTTCAGACAATGAATCCATTAGCCACCTCTTCTTTGAATGCTCCTTTTCGAATTCAGTTTGATAACACTGCCTTAGCCACTTTCAACTGAACATACCAAATCTGTCAAATCTCCAATCTATCCAACATTGGTTCAACCAAAGCCAAAGCCACCAAAACCTAAACCTAAACACATTCTCTATCCTGATTTCTGTTGTTGTTTATAACTTATGGTCCAAGAGAAACCTCCGAACCTTCAAGACAAAGCCATGGAAGTGGGGAGCATCAACTCCAAAATGATCTTCCAAGTAATGGAGCAGCTCTGCATAAACACTGAGAGTAGGTAAATTGGGTTTTCTGTTTTCTGGTTTCTTTTTTTCTTGTTTGCAGGTGCTAGTTGAAATGATCTTTTATGAGCCCTCTCTCTCGTCGGAAATCAATATAAGGATGATCCCAAACTAAAGGAAGGGATGATAACCAGATGATAAGCACAGAAATTATCACACTTTAGAGGCCTGAGTCGGTTTTGGGTTGTCATTGAGTCTGTGCTGTTTTAATGTTTGGTGTGTTGGCTGTTGGAAGTTTGTGTGGGTATACTGGGTCTTAAGAGATTGAGATTGATGTTATAGATGATTAAGATCACTTGAAGGCAGCTAGAATAGCCTCTGATGGATTGTTAGGTGAAAATGACTTAGGTCATTAGGCATTGTGTGGCTTTTGGTAGCCAAGGATTGTTATTTGGGTCCCCTCAGTTTTGTACTTAACCTTATATTTTTTAATAGAAGTTTTCTACTAATTTACCAAAAAAAAGAAATACTAGAAAAAAATCAATAAATAATTAAAGTGTATTAAAAGAAATACAAAAATTTTAGGATAACAATTTTAATAGTAGTAAATAGCCAACTAAAATAAATAGTATAATATTTATTTGTAAGAAATATGGCCTGATGTTGTGGCCCAAATTTTCTATAAGCTCATATTAAACTTGGTTTAGGATTTTCTTATTTTAATAGTATATTAAATCTTAACCATTAATTTAGTACTTGATGGACATACAAGATTTAATGTTAATAAAGAAATGTATATAAACAGGTCCTCTCTACCCTAATTAAGTGTAGACAAAATACAAATACAAAAAGAGTAGGCATTTGTGCATTGAGCTATCCATCAAGTGATTGTACAGAAATAGGGTCAAAAGAGAGAAACTAGTTAGTAATTGGTAAAAACTTTCTTCTCTACATCATTACAAATTCTGCTTAAGGTAAGTGATTTATTCATTTTACCTATGTAGTTATTATTATATTTAAAATCTGAATAGGCACGAATAATTTATGTATAATTTATGATTTATGTACGTTTTATGTCTTTGATGTTTGATTATTAAAAACTGAAAATTTTACATTATTTACTTATTATCAGAGTATATATATATTTATATACTCTGATAATAAGTAAATAAATATTATACTCTTTATTTCCTAACCATTCTAATAATTATTTGTTGCATTTATTATATTACGAGTAGTAATAGTCGTATAATACTTATTAACGTTTATTGGGTATATGAATGGCTTGAAGTGTAGATCTTGTTTCATTGGCTTATATAAGGAAGGAGAATGATGAAAATATGTGCAAAAATATATACAAATTTTGTCCTCTTAATATTCTATTTCTTTACTACTACTCAATTTCTTCCTCAACAATATCTAAAAATTACCAATATTTTTTAAGAGTTGTAATGTACACATTTATAAATGATAGACACTTCAATGTCAATAGATTTGTGTGATTGTATAAATTAGAATTGAACTAATTTAGGTAACCACCTTAACCTTTTATATGATCATTTTAAAAGTAGAAACATATGGTCATAATATAAAAAATAGGACCATTGTGCAGTTTAATAGGGGAAAAAAGATAATAATTATAAATTATCAATTTAAGTAATACATAAAGATATTTAGTGAATGTTTCTTAAGTATGACATGATTTTTTTAAAGAGTTGTCCCTTCTTAATCTTAGCTCTGATCTTCTTTTAAATTTAATTTTAGAGTAGTGACTCGAGCAAGGTGAATGAGTTGTTGACATTATCAAAATTAATTCTAACTCTTTAAACTCTTATAATAGTTGTCAAATTATGCCAAATTCTAAGAAAGCCAAATAACTGCTTTTTAAATTTTAATTGATAAAACAAAACGGAAGGTTATGATTGATTAACGAATAAACTAAAATTAGTTAATAATCAAAATAAATCTAACTGAATACAAAATTGAGAAATTCAATTTCACTTAACTTTAATTCAAAGGGAGAATATCATATAATTGTAACTTTAATTATTGGTATAAAAAATAAATTTCACAATTCAGTTATTATGAAACCTATTATGATACCCATAATAAGTATCCATTTTTCTTAAGTTAATTAATTCAAACCTTAAATTTAAATCAAAACTCACTAGTAATTAATTAGGCATAATATCATTCCATATCAATAAGATGATAACAATAAGCTTAATAAAAAAAACGACTAAATTTTAATTAAATAATTGAGATACTACAACTATTTAATTTAGTTTTCTTATTTCTTAAGTTAAATATGTAAATATAAATAACGAATAACTGGATTCATGCTAAATTAATTTGTCAGATAAATCAATATTAATTATTTATATAATAAAAGAATAAGAAACAAGAAATATTTAAATTAAAATAAGTTTATAACAAAACCTCTTAAAGTTAAATTAGAGTTTTTATTCTTTGAATTAGAAAATTTGAATTTAGCTTTATATATATATAGTTTCACATTAAAAATAGATGAAAAAGTAAAACAAAAGAAAGATGAAAGAGAATGACGAAGGATGTGGATGTGAATGTGAATGTAACGTTCTCCTCTTATTTTCCTACCCAAAAACTAATTCTTTCAATAATATTTTAAAGATTATCTTTCAAACAAATCAAAATCCTTAAGAGTAAGAATATGTCTCTTCATTGAAATTAACTTCTTGAAGGGAATGCTTGATAAACTTCTCAGAGTCAATGTGTGATTTCACCTTGTTTGCTTTATATTTTTTCACAATTCACGACTTTGAAAAATAATGTTTCAATTAGATATTTTAGATTAAACTTAATCTAATTTTTATTTTTAAAATTAAATTAAAATAAGATAAGGTACGTACTTATCTAATCAGATATTCTTCTGGTATATGTGAGATTCATTAGTTATTTTTAAATTTAAGACTTGAAAGCGCAACTGCACAACCAACGTGCTTGTAGATCGTAGGCACGTTCCCTAAAAAACATACCAAGTAGTTAGTTTTTTTGACTCAATAATCAATATCACACATACATACAGTCAACCACATTAAACCGGCAACCCCAAAATTTATCAGAACATATCTCACTAATATATATAAAAGAGAAAAAAACACTCACACTTGTCTTGGTAAACATAACCAACAAGCTCTTGTTTACTTGGGGATATTTAACTGCACCATCCTTATCTACAATTCTCTTTAGCGAACAATGGCCGCAAATTCTCAAGGGATTGAAGTGGGAGAAATTTCAAAGATGGAAGAAGGCAGTGCTACTACTGTGATCAGCGGCAAAGACGATGCCAGTTTTGGGTTTTGTTCTTCCCCTTCTGTCGTGTCTCTCACACAAATGGTAATTTTCGCTGTGAAACCAACCTATACATACTACTATTTCAGCATACTCTTATCTGCTTTTTTCTTTCTTAACTTTTTGGCGCTTCTCTGTATGTATAGCCATTGTTTCAGGCCTTCACTGCAGATCATAGAGGCTTTTCCAATCTAGATTTAGATTAGGGTTTTGGTTCTTGTAAAAAAAAGTTGCCTTAGAATGTGACTTAAAAGACGATTGGTTGTATGATTACGATAAGTAATATATGTAAGCTATTTTCCCAGCGACCTATATGTATGTTCATATCTGCTGGAACCATTATTTAATGAATCCTTCCTCCTACATTCGCACGTGCTGCAATTATTTTTACATATATATGTCTCCTTTTGTCGTTTCAGATACTTGCCGAGCTTATTGGTACATACTTTCTGATTTTCGCTGGTTGTGGATCGGTTGCTGTGAACAAGATCTATGGCTCAGTCACGTTTCCAGGTATATGCGTGACTTGGGGTCTCACCGTAATGGTCCTAGTTTATACTCTCGGTCACGTTTCCGGTGCGCATTTTAATCCTGCCGTAACCTTCAGCACTGCAGTTTTTGGGAGATTTCCATGGTGGCAGGTGATTCATCTTTCTGATTACGTTTTCATTTTATCAACAAAGCTAGTTTTGGTGTCCCTAAATAAGAATTATGTAGATTAAGGTATGTAATAGTCACAACCAGGGTTGCAACTTACAGGCATTAAGTGAAAGTTGAATAGTTCCTTAATAAAATTAGAAAACCTACAAAACAAGTTTCAACATTGAATTCGTAAGTGGATTCTGAAGTGTCCATAGTCATCATTAATATATAAAATAGTTATATTTTATGTAATGCTAAGATACTTATAAATTATTAGAATATAATGTTATGAAAATGCAGGTTCCATATTACATTGGAGCTCAGTTATTAGGATCAATACTTGCAAGCGGGACACTGGCACTGGTGTTTGACATAACTCCTGAATCTTATTTTGGAACCGTACCAGTTGGACCTAGTGGCCGCTCCTTAGTCTTAGAAATTCTCATCTCCTTCATCTTGATGTTCGTCATTTTCTCTGTCTCCACTGATCATAGAGCAGTAAGTCATTCTAAATCCATTATTGCCATTGGAAATTTGATCTCGGTCTTAGAATTTTTTTTCATTTCCACTTAAGATTGATATATTATCCATTACTGCCATTGGGTTTGGGTTCAAGGATATCTTCTAATGACAAAAGAAGACGTAGCTGTTTATGTAGATTCGAAATATTGATCTTATTAAGCTAAAGGCTGCTCAGTTTGGCATACTTTCGTTGATTTTTCTTTTCTCCAATTGCAGAATGGTGACCTAGGTGGGATTGCTGTTGGTATGATAATACTCGTAAATGTCTTGGTGGCCGGGTACTGTCTTCTATTCTTTTCCATAATTATCATTCGTATATTGATCCAGAAGATCAATTTCTTACATTGATATGCCACAAAAACAAAAGAATTGAAGGAAAGTAACTACATACTAATATTTTGTTGTTGCAGGCCAGTTTCAGGAGCCTCCATGAACCCTGCAAGGAGTATTGGTCCAGCAATTGTGAAGAAAGAATTCAAAGGACTTTGGGTGTATATAATAGGTCCTATTATTGGAACCGTAGCTGGAGGATTCGCTTATAACCTTTTAAGGCCCACAGACAAGACATTCGAGGAGTTAACCAGAAATCCCATACTTAAGAAACCTTCTAGGGTGTAAAAGTTTATTTTTCTTTCCGGAGTAGACAGATAATATTACCAAATAGCTTGTTAAGATTTTAGCCTAAATTCGCATCGATTCCAAATTCTTTTTCATTTTGGGTCCTTACGATATTTAAAGATGTTTATTAAAAATTAGATGATCGTTGGAACAATATTGATTCCTTTTGCTTACTGCGTTTTGCAGTTATTAGCAATTTGCATGCCTTCTCGTTAGCGATGTAACAGAGTTCGATCACTCTTTTCCACACCTGTCAGATGATCCAGAGTTTAACTGCTAACTTTGCTTAAGTAGCATATGTGAACCAAGTTTATATATTGTAAGTAGTCAATAGTGGCCAATAGGGGTGTTCATGGTGGGGTAATCTGACCTATTCATAAATAACTTGACCCTGAACCTGAATATCAGGTTAGACAATTTTATGAACCTGAACCTAAAGAACCTATACGATCGGTTAACTTATTTTTAGGTTCGGTTCTCGGGGTACCCTGAGAACCTATTCATATCAATATATATGACAAAAAATTATAAAAATAATTGGTAAAAACAAATATAAATTATTCATAAAAGTATGCATATAAAATCCATCAAAGATTAATCCAATATGTTAAACCCAAGCAAAGTAAAAATA
>JANKOE010000002.1:32586080-32597817 GCA_026284465.1 Erythroxylum citrifolium | reverse complement strand
TATAAGGTACTATTCCTCCCTGATTCAGGTACGAGATTACAACCCTACTTTTCTCTACTTTCAGCAACCAAAACCTATACAAAAAGAATGACTTGGGCGTCGGAGGGGCCTCCCAAGAATCAACTCCCAGCCCGCCGTTATTTGTTTTGTAGGTATTTTATAGCCAGAATCGTACAGATCATGGATCCAAACACCGACGTTCAACCTCAGCAAGATTAGGCTGAACCAAATATTATACTATACTAGTGCCAAAAAATTGGTACCGATTTTAATGTGATATTGGAAACATTACAAACGTTTTATCAACAATAAAAAAATGATGCACTTCACTTCAAAATATACCCGATTATTTAGCTATTAACAACTTTATTTGGACGAACCAAATGGAAGATGTAGCGAGGATTAGGGTTCAAACAGTTAGAGATTTGAGAACTAAGTTTTTAAAATTAAGAATGAAATTTATATGATGTTATACTATAGTTTGAAGTTTAAGGAGGAAATGACATGACATCATACTAATAATTAGTATAAGAAAGTACAAAGAAGAGATATTGGTTGTTAGCCGTTTGTATGTTTGTAGAAAACTCGAATGTCCTCCCACAGGGGTAGTATGAAACTCATGCCAAAAAACTAGTTGTTATTTTGTATAACAAAATGACGTGCTTAAAAGAGAAATCGGGGCAAGATAAAGGATCCTGTTGTAATCGCTATATAATAAGCTGCAACTCATAAAGGAGAGGAAGCTGCCATCTTCAACTCTGCCCCTTCTTCCATCCTAGACAAAACATCAACTACTCTATTATTCTTTCCAGGTTCATACATGACACGACCCGCCTTTTGGACCGTGTTGACATTAGAGAATGGGTAGGCTTAATGCCACCAAAACCCGTAGTAAACCTAACTTTTCTATATTCTACTAAAAATTCGGCATGACCCATTCATTTGTCTGATTAATCCTTATACCTACTTAATAGGTTTCAAAGAAGTAAGGATCCAAATCTGCAAGTCTCACATACATTATCTACTTATCATCTACCAATCTATGATCATCTCATATCATCAACTGACATCATTCTCAATAACATAACATATCTATACATGTTTCATGTACATATGATTATGAAAAACCATGGAGTAGCTATAAACATCAGCAATTTACATCATGCCAAAAAAAATTACTTGTCTGTTTATCCAAGAGAGTCTCAAAAGGCTTGGATTTCTCTCTTGTACGATATGCTAATCCCCTGAAATGATGATAGTAAGAAGTGAGTCTACAATACAACTCAGTGAGATATAAATATACTACCATGCTTGTGAGGCTAGCTAACACAAGGCTAGCTTCACAAGAATGGTATGTGGCATTCTAAGCAACAATATATGGCCTCAATGGATAAACAGGTAATAATATCAAATACTACAATCACATGAGTATCACTAATAAAGCTCAATATGAATTGTTCAAAAAAAAATGAATCTAGTTTTTGAAGTCTTTCTAAATTTTTGGGTTCTTTCTCTAGTAGAGTTCTATAGGACTTTTAATTTTAAGCTTTCGCATTTCTGAGTTCTGATTTTCTGAATTTTGTAAGAAGAGACAGAGGCATGTTAGTACGGCACATCTCCCATTTTCTTATATTCTAGGCAAGGTTAGCCTAACCCTGACCCTGGAGGCCTGCCCTATCCAGGTAGGACCCGGATCTAACCCATCACCGGCAGGTTACCTATGTGCATATGGTCTGATAATACACTCCATCAGCTGGGTATCCTGTGAACTCACCAATCATGGCTAACAAAAAAAACATGATTCATCAAAGAATTGCAATTAATAGGTTCAACATAATAAGGGGACCAGAAGATGCAAAGAATTTGAATATCATCTGGTCAATCTGGCATACAACATACTAGGCTCAATCACATGGAGTCATATATCGAATAAGTCATATAGGTTCAAGAACAATTCAACAAGCCGCAAGATAAAAGAAAAGGATTACTACATAAGTATAGTAGCATGATTATACTCACCTCGACTGTCTCAGGGGTTTTGATCTCTTTTCTAATTTCCTTGAACTTGAGGGGTATTAGGTATGACTTCTAGTTCTATTCCTCGTCTGCTTTCACAAGCTATTGGGTAATATGCATGAAAATTTCATATACTCGTATTAGTCATTCTCACATAAACCTCATTTCTTAACACATATCATTAAAATTTATATTTTATTCACCAAGTCATTTGCATAGGTCTCATTTGTGAAGGCATAACTTTTTATATATAGGCCCAATGTTTTTCAAAATTTCCATACCTCTAGTTAACACATAAATTCACATTTTTGCTTTTATGATTATGTTTTAATTCGGTCATTAAGGAATCCAAATCTCCCATTCACAGTTAGCCTTAATATTCAGTCATGAGTTGGACCCTTCCTGTCTCAAAACCTTTGAACTTATTTATTTCTCGTCCAATTAAGGTGATTCAAATCTCCATTTTCAACAAACTCATATGGCTATCACATATCCAAAGACAACTAAAAAATGATGAAATTTGTATTTATTGTGATTTTTATAAGCCTGTCCTGTTTCTGTTCTCTTCTATGTCACTAAGGTTAGCAACACCCTTCACTTATTCAGCCATATCTCATAGAATACTCATCCAATTAAAACTTCCTTTAAACAGCGCTCAGATGACACATTTTCGAGCATTTCATAATAGAACTCATTATCCACTGGTATTCTGAACCAGTTTCAATTCGGGCCTCTTTCATTTGTTTGGCTCACCCTAAATTCGTGAAACAATTCAGGGATATAGTAGACATCTGTATCTACAACTTCTAAGTTTTGAGTTTCTACAAATTCACACGTTAAACAGCTCAAACAAAATGTATAATGAGGACCTATGAATTTGTCTCCATTGACAGCTTGAACTCCAAACCTTAGGTCTTGATTTAGCCTCAAATCACCATAAAAATGAAATTTTCATCATGTTAATTTGTCATTAGAATAATAAAAATTCATCATCAAGATCATCAAACCCATAAATTCCATCAAATGGGTAGCCATAAAAAAAGAAGAGAGAGAAACTAAACTTTAATCGGTATAACTAAGTGTCGGGATTGAGGCTTACCTTTTTGTATTGACTGATTAGCTTGATTCTCCTTCCCATTCTTGTTACAAAGGTTGAAAACCTTGAAAGAGAGCTTCCGTGGTGATTTTGTAGGTGAGGGAGGAGGAAGAAGACAAGGTTTTGTCTTATTTATAGCTAGCTTCTTTTATAAGCCTCTTTGTTCATTATTTACAAAAATGCCCCTCTTGGATTGGTTCTTTAAAATCTGCTCGTACAATTTTCTGTGACCACAAAAAAAAATGTCAAACATCCTTAATTTGATGTTACCAAAAATTATAGTTCACACCGATTATTTATTTATTTGGTGTAACGGGTAAATAAGATACCGCGTGTCACAATACATCACCTCAAAATTATAGTTGAGAATTTTGACCATCTAGCTTTGTTAGGTTAGAGTAGTTATCCTTGGTTGTAGTAGACGTCGTAGGGGTTGGTGATCAGTACGAACTATTAAATGATGGCCCAATAAGTAGGCCTCTAATGTTGAACTGCTAGTAGTAATGGGATTAATTCTCTCTCATAAGCATATTTAAATGATCCCCTTTCTAAGAAGGCTCTACTGTAGAAAGCAACAAGTCTCTCACCTTGCATCAACACTACCCCTATACATTTTTTTAGGCATCCCACTCTATTACAAATTCTTTGGAAAAATTAGGTAGCAATAAGATTGGGGCGGTGGTCATTGTCATCTTCAACTTTTCAAAAGAAACTTGAGTGTGCTCATTCCAATAAAACCCATGCTTTCTAGTCAACTTTATTAAAGAGTTTGCTAATTGTCCATAATTCTGAATGTACTTATGAGACCTAAAAACATGAACCCCTTTTTTCTGATTTGGGTGTATGCCATTCCACAATTTCCTTAATTTTTTCGAGATCCACTTTAACTCCTTAGGGTGTAATAATGTGCCCCAAATATGAAACTTGCTGAACGCCAAATGAACACTTCTTTTGATTAGCCACCAAGTGATTAGAAAGTACGATATTCAAGACCCTCCTCACCAAACATATGTGATCTTGCCAATTTAAACTGTATATTAAAATGTCATCAAAGAAAACCAACACCCCTTTTCGCAATAGTTTCCTAAAATTATTGTTCATTGTGCTTTAAAAAGTAGCTGGAGTATTCATAAGACGACATCATTAGAAAGTCATAATGACTTTTATGAGTCCTAAAAGTAGTCTTTGGCACATCACTCTCTTTCACCCTAATCTGATGGTACCTAAGCTTGAGGTCTATTTTGGAAAAGTAATATGCCCCAAACAATTCATCAAGTAACTCTTCAATGACCAGGATGAGATACTTATTTGGGATTTTTACCTTATTGAATGCCCTATAGTCTACATAAAATCTCCAACTTTGGTCTTTCTTTTTCACCATATTAATGAGAACAAACAATGAGATGAGAGAGATTTCTCCTACTTCTCATCTCATGCTCCTTCTTCTTCCTTCTGCCATTGATTTTCTTCATCTTCATTCTCCACCACAACATTGCTACCTTGTCCTTCCTTGGCAGCATAGATTATTCTTATTCTTGGTCTTCATTTCTTCTGCAAATCTTCCTATAAGGTGACTCCCGAACCCCACCAAACTATCAACCCAAGGCCATAATTGACTTTCCACCAAATCTACCCTTCTCGCCTTGCATTCTTTCCTTATTAAGCAAATTTTTTTCGACACTTTTCTTCCTAAAGCTAAACTAAACCTTTTTTATGAAACATCTTCACAATGTCCAACACTTCAGTACCCTCCACTTCAGACTTTCCAATTCTAACCTCCTCCATTTCTAAACCTTCATCCATAATTCTAGTAACTCCATCTCCAACGATTGTTCCCAGATCTTGGAAACCAGTTGTAAGGGAGGAATCCCCCTCAACATTGTCTTATTCACCTCCTAAGGATATGGATGGAAGGCTAGTGGTTTACCCCAACATTGAAGTTCTCAAAAAGGGAGCACGAGTTTAGGAATCAACTATGGTTGGTTTCTTCTTTGGAAAAAGGCCACCTTTCCCTCTAGTCTCCCAGTGGGAAAACAATCTATGGAAGTCGAGAGGCTTGACAAATGTTCTTCTCTATGAAGAGAACTTGATCCTCTTCACCTTCAACTCTACTACAAATACCCAGAAAATTATGGAGGAAGGGCTTTGGCATATCGGAAGCCACCCAATTTTCCTACAAACTTGGCAGCCACACTTGAACCTTGAAACTCTTAAAGTCCAAAGTATCTCACGCTAGATTAACTTCCACAATATCCCACTTGAATATTGGAAAACCTAAGGGCTTGGAGCTTTAGCCAGCTACATTGGAAGGCCGCTGTGTATGGATGAACACACAACTAAAAAGAAGCGAGTCAGATATGCTCGATTTTGCATTAGTGTGAACATTTCCCAAGAACTCTTTGAAGAAATTCCAATTATGAGATTAGGATAGGAAGACAAGTTATGGGAAGATACAATAAAAATTTCATACTAATAGAAACCACTTTCCACTAACCCTAATAAAATCTGGAAAGCCACAAGTAAGTTGTTTAAAACAGGGAGCTGCCAAGAACTTATGGAGTTACCTGAAGTAGAAACTCTGGAAAACCCCCTTTCCTTGATAACGAAAGCCACCATGCTACAAAAGAATGTTAATGTTACATCGCCTAAAAATGAGAAAGACAAAACAGTGAGGCAATGCAAACTTCTCCACTTGCTCACATAAAAAAAGACAAGGAACACAATTTAACAAGCAATGCAAAGCAATAAGATTCACAAGCACTGAATACAACACATGGCATTCAAACTGAATTAAACAATGACCAGATCTTCCCAACCATAACTTCAGTGACTGTGTAAAGTGATGAAGGAGATTTAGAGGTGAGTAACATTAATCTTATCCAATCTGACATTATAGCAACTCCTAAAGTTTCTACTACTCTTAAAGAAACTGCAGCAAATACTGAATTCCATACAGTGGAGAAAAGGAGATCAAGGAGGGGTAAAAGGAAGGGCAACATAAGCCAAACCTTTTTACCTATATCTATAATCGCGTGGAATGTTTGTGGAATAAATTGTCCGAGTAAACAACCACCTATAAGGGGTTTTGTTTTGAGGGAGAAGCCTCTCGTATTTGAATTACTAGAAACCAATGTCAGACTAAAAAATTTAGCAAAATTGGACATTTTTGGATCCCACTGGAATATGATTACCAATCACCAACATCATGCTTTAGGTAGAATTATAATATGCTATAGGGAGGATAAACTACAGGTGGATCTATTAGACCCAAATGAACGCCATGCATTTGAAAATATCCTTCTTATAGAAGCATATCTAGATAACCATCTCTTTCATCTATGCAAACAACTTTCGATTCCAAAGAAGAGACCTATGGAACAACTTGACATCATTCAGCAACATTGTTTCTATTCCTTGGTTAATATGTGGAGATTTTAATTCCATATTATACCCCTTATAGGCACAAGGAAATTGTTATCTAAAGAATTATTTAGTCGATTTGGAAGACATGGTGGAGAAGTTAGGGGTGACAGATCTTAAGTATAGCAGTCATACTTTTACATGGTCAATTAAACAAAATTCTGCTTGGCACTTTAGGAAAAAATTAGATAGAGCACTGGTAAATGATATTTGGCTTAAGACCTTCCCTGACAACCTTACTACATTTAAAAACCCCCTCTTCTTGAATCATGCCACCTTATAGTGGACAAACTATTCCAAAAAGTTAGCAAGCACTATCCTTTCCGATTCAATAACTTCCTAGCACATGTTCCAAGGTTTGTGGAGGCATGTATAATAGGTGCAGTACATAGTTGTTAAGGGACCAAGTAGTTCTGTTGTGTTTAAAAATTGAAAGTTATCAAACGACAAATGAAGATCTTAAATTCTCTACAATGGCCTACGACTTCCTCAATAAACTCCTACAGACTTGAACTTCAAGATATCCAAGCAAGGCTTGTTGCTTATCCTACTGATCTGATATAGTTAATAGAGAAAAGAATGTGTTATCATAATTCTTGAAGGCCACACCCAATCACAACTCTCTCTTGCAACAAAGAGCTAAAGTACATTGGTTAAAAGATGGTGACAACTGCACTAGATTCTTTTTCAACTCCATTCTTGTGAGGAAAAATAGCAAAGAGGGTGCTAATCTTCAGACACAACAAGAAATTCAAAAGGAGGCAATAAGGTACTTTAAAGACCTACTAGGAACTCCTAACTTTTCAAATGCTACGTTAGATGAACTTAGATCCCTATCCCTCAAACAAATCACATCAGCAGATGCGAAACATCTCATAAAACCATTAGAAAATTTAGAAATAGAAGCTGCAGTTTTTTCCATGGATGGCTCCAAAGCTCCTGGCCCTGATGGTCTAAATAGGTACTTCTTCCAGAAGTCTTAGAGTGAGACAGGTTCATTTGTTATAGAGGCAATCAAAGAATTCTTTTCCAATGGGATCTTACTCAAAGAGATTAACAGAACCTTTATTTGTTTGATTCTCAAATGCTCAAATCCTACACATTTTGGAGAATTAAGACCTATTGCATGTACTAATTTCCTCTACAAGGTTATATCCTAGATACTTGCTTCAAGACTGAAAAAAACCATAGCTCTGCTAATCAGTGACAAGCAAGGCACTTTTATGCAAGATAGACATATAGGAGGCAACATTCTAATTGTACAAGAGCTCCTAAAAGGCTACTTTAAATCAAATTACTCTCTAAATTACACAATCAAGATTGATTTCCACAAAACTTTTGATAGTGTAAGCTGGGATTTCCTATGGACTTTGCTGATTACTCACGAATTTCCGATGATCTTTATAAAGTGGATTAAATAGTGTATCTCAACCTCCTCCTTGTCTATTCTAATCAATGGTATGCCTACCACACTCTTTAAGGCAACAAGAGGACTTAGGCAAGGGGACCCCTTGTCCCCTACCTTTTCATCTTTTGTATGGAGACTCTTAACTCCCTCATCAAGCATAAAGTGCTCAAATATTCAAAATTTAGATACCGTGCTAAATGCAAGATGATCAATTTGACTAACCTCTACTTTGTAAATGATCTACTTTTATTTTGTAGGGCCTTGATGGACTCCATACAAAGTTATATGGTAGCACTTATCAAATTCAGAAACTTCTTTGGACTACAATTCAACCCAAAAAAGAGCCACTTCCTCCTATCCAAAAAGCTACTGCTTTGGGCCCTCACATCTCTCAATCAACTGGAATGCTTTCTAAACAGACACCTCTTCTGTTTATTGGATTACCAATTCCTACTAAAAGACTCTTATATGCAAAATGCATCCCACTACTAGAGAAAATACATAAAAGAGTCAGCTCATGGGTTACCAAGTCTTTGTCATATGTAAGGAAGGTTCAACTCATCAGATCGATGTTAAACTCCCTCTATATTTACTAGAGCTTTCACATCTTTCTCTCTCAAAGTATCACCAAAACCAGTGAAAGAATCCTGCAAATGGTGTGAAAGGTTCAACTAAAGTGAAATGGGTTAATATTTGTTTTCCTAAGGATGAAGGAGGGTTAAACATAACTCCTATCAAAACCACAAGTGAAGCCCTAATTTTGAAAAGACTATGGTGGATCCTTATGGATAAAAACTCTCTTTGGGTGAAATGGTTACACTCTTATTTTCTCAAGGAAAGAAGCCTATAGAGCATTAAGAAATCAATCTCATACTCTCATTTCCTCAACCAGATTCTAAAATTGAGGGAAAAGTCTGAGAAGGGATCTCTTGCAAAATTAGGAATGGCAACTTGACTTATGTTTGGTATGACAACTGGACTAGTTTGGGACCTCTCATACATCACTAGAACATTCTAAGTAGTCCTTAAACTGCCTCACTCAAACTCAAACTCAAACTTAGCTCAATGATCACAGAGGGCACCTGGAACTTTCCTCAAAACCTAAGGCATATTCTCAACCATCATATCTTCCCCAACCTAACTCTCTGAACACTTTCTACTGGCAGACTCAACCCATCTTTAAACTCACAAACAAGGCTACAAGAGATCTTCTAAGATGTTGGAAACAAAATGTGGAATGGCACAGAGTTGTTTAGGGCAAGGTACTAACCGAAGGGTTTCTTTTATACTATGGTTAGCAATCCTAAATAGGCTGAATACTATCAATAGAATTCACTATCTGCAAATGGATAGAACATGTCCATTGTGCAAGATCTATGTGGAAACAAGAGATCACCTCTTCTTCACATGTCTTTATAGTAGTTATGTATGGCTAAATCCGAGGAATACTATCACAGAGGTGATCCAAAAATTTACAAACCATACAATTCCTCCATACCCAAATAGATAGATCCAAGTTCTATTCTTAAGACTATGTTTATTTGGATTATGGAAGCAAAGAAATCTCAGACGGTTTAACTAACATGCCCAAAAAGGTCCTCGCATATGAGATCCTTTAAGAAATCAAAGAACTCATTCTACTTCGTAACCTCAATCAGACATGCAATATAACCATCCTAACTTCACTGAATGTTTAACTATAAGCTATGCTCGAAAGCTAATCATATGTATGAAAGACAAGCAGAAGATACACAGTACAGTTAAAGCAACAACGAAGAAATTAAAATACCTAAATGGTTTATCCAACGTCGAAACCAACAGACCTCCACAAGACCCTCGCCATCTGACGAATTCCCTAGAGGAGATAAGAACGCCTCTTAAAGATGAAGAATCCATCTGTTGCCCTAATTTGGAAGCTTCGCGATACTCTGTTTGAGAGGAGAAGTTTTCTTCACCATATACAGCTATCAATAATAGTTAACGTGTCTTACCTCTACCTAGTGAATGCTATCAGTTTTGTTTCATAATGTTTCCACAGTGTCGTCTTGGCTTTGCCTTTGTCGTTTTTAACTTTTTCTGTATATAGGAGTAATTATTGTACTTGTGTATCTCTTTCATATAATCTCTATAAAATTCATTTAATTTTTTAAAAAATATTATAGGGCTTGAGTAAGGGCTAGAGTTAGGTCTAATTATTCCCTAGGTAAGTATCTCTTGCACTTGTCGCTCAATTTCCTCCTTCTATATATGAGCATATCTGTAGGGACACACAAATTGGGGAGACTCCCTCTTATAGGATAATAGCATAATTTGTCAACCTGGCTGGTGGTAACCCCTTTTTTTCAACAAAAACTACCTGAAGCTAGTCCAATAATCCCCTTGACTCCTTTATTTGGATTGAAGTGACTTCACTACCTTCCAAGAGTAGAGCTAGATGACTCCTTATTAACCTTAATAAACCCTCCACTTGGCAACGAAGAGGATGACACACTCAGTTTAAAGTTGAACACATATTACCCTGTTTGGTATTCCCTTGTAAAACCATCACTGTTCCATTAACCTAAAACTCCATTTGCATTTTCTCCCAATTCATCCGAACATCCCCTAACGTCTTTACCTAAGAAACTCCCAATATTGCATCAACTCCACCAAGATCAAACCTATATGTATCTATTATGAACTTATTAGACCCGAACTCTATCTTCATTCCTCTACATTTCCCTTTTGCTGTTGTTCTATGCTCATCACCAAGGGTGATCCTATAAATGACATCCTCATCCACTTCCAACCCATAAAAATCTCTACTTCTGTAGAAAAAAAATTATGAGTAGCCCCACTGTTAACTAATAAAAGGATAAATACTCCCCCTATTCTCCCTTCGACCCTGATGATATCTTGGTTGTTAGTATTTGCTACCATCACTCCATACAATTCAATAACATTGCATGATACTTATTCAATTTCTTTCTTCTTATCTTGTTCTAATATGACACATTTTTCCTCTCCACTGGCCTTCTCATTATCTTCTAGAATCATGGGTCTAAGTTGCCTTCTTGAACATTAGTGGAGGGGTGTAAAACATTCCCCACATTTGGAGCATAACCCATTTGCTTTCCTATTATGCAATTTTTGGTAAGTCAAGTTGATAGTACCCCTAGGGCGACTCCCACATCTTACGTTATTTCCACCCTCACCTCTGCTCCCTACACTATTATTCCCTACCCTAACAGGCCCATGTGATTATGCCACTCCACTCTTGTTCTATCTTCCCTTTTGTTGTCACCATAAATGCCACTTGAAGGAAACCGAGTAATTGTCATTGGTTGCATTAGAGAATATTTTCCGATAGTTCAGCACCCTTCCTGTAGCACCCCACCCTCGCAAGACACATACCCGACATCCTGGTGATATCCGAGTACGTATCTCACAAAGGTGACATGCTAGAACGATCACTCAGTCAAAATTCATTACGAAACTTTTGTTTCTTTAAAACAAGGTACACGTTAGCGGAAATCACTAATCAAATCGGCGCCATGTCATTTAAAAACATTTCCATTTACAAGTTACAATTATGACAAACATTAGTATTTAACAATAACTTGGGCCCATTTTCGGTACAAAACACGTGAAATCATAAGGTCATTTCGTCTCATAATCATGTACATACACTTTATACAGTTTT
This sequence comes from Erythroxylum citrifolium, assembly GCA_026284465.1. Classification (NCBI taxonomy): domain Eukaryota; kingdom Viridiplantae; phylum Streptophyta; class Magnoliopsida; order Malpighiales; family Erythroxylaceae; genus Erythroxylum; species Erythroxylum citrifolium. Next base: position 32,586,195 of record JANKOE010000002.1, on the reverse strand, counting down.
TACGAAACATAATTCAAAGTAAAATCACTGAAGACATGTGCAGGTGCAAACTGATCCCGACCCTTAATCCACATCAGACTTCAGTGGCTATACTCCATTTAGCCTAGCTGAAAAT
>JANKOE010000002.1:32416571-32427218 GCA_026284465.1 Erythroxylum citrifolium | reverse complement strand
CTATTTTATATCAATTTATGGTAGTGATAAATTTTGTAACATTTAGAACTCTATTATATACCGGTTTTATAGCGGTTCCCTACCGGTTGAACCTCTAAACCTTAAACCTTTCATTCGACCGGTTCGATATCCGGCCCGATTTTTAAAACATTGGAAAATAGACACAATTGGTCAGGTCACAGATTTTTAAACCGTGGACCGTATTCTATGGTCTGGTCGTCTACTGTAATTATAATCACAACAACGTCATATTAACTGGAATTGTCACAAGAATTCACAGTTGATTAAAATTTTCCCATGTTCATATTAAATTCCAACATTTGAGTAATAAAGTTCATACTTGGGAGGTTGACGCTCAATGCAGTCTTTTTTCCTTCCTGGAATAAGAATTTCAACATACGCTTTGAGGCCATAAATGATATGTCTTCGACAATAAATAGATTTCAACATAGAAAAGATATCTGCAACAATTTTAAAGACGTTGAATGAAAAAAAAATGAAAATGAAATTCATGAATTTTTTATTGAGAGCCGTCGTCAGCTTATTGGAGGTTGCAAAGTTTAAAGAATCTTATTCTCCTTTTGTCAAGGCTGATAAATTTAGGTTAAAAGAATCTTATTGTTTTTGTTTGTGCCAAGTATAATAAATTTAGGTAGAAGTTGACGAGTATTTAAGACTTCATAATTTAACATTTAAATGGTTAAAATATGATGAATATTTAATTTAGAGTTTAAAATTTTCTTGTTTCGCTTGTCTTCATAGGTTGAAGACTTTATCCATTTTGGCTTACTTGCTGCATGTTTCCTAACATCTAGCTTTCAAAGAAGACGCTTGTCAACTTTATTCGCGAAATAGCGCTACTATACCATCTAGATAGTTGCTTCAAACTAAATAAAGTCTAATCTAAAGGCTTAAAGTGTTCTACCCAAATTATTTTTAAAACTAAATTGTTTCAGGTGCGACATAGTAAAACTAGACAAAATTTGAACTTCAGCATAATCTTCAATTTGTAGCAAGAAACCTTCTCACCCACCCAAGTCTTTGAAAAGGCACAAGACTAAAAAAAATACAAGTATTTGTGCAAGATAATTAGGAATTTTACTTAAAGTAGTATCCCTTTCATCATCTATCAATCCCTTTATCTCACCTAATGCACCATCTAACTCATAAACTCTTTGTTGAATATACGTTTCAATCTCGATACTCTTACACAATTTTTCTCCCACCTCTTTCATGTTATCACCCAACAACCTGGCAGCAACAATAACTGAATCCACACGACTTAGTTCTCCTATATCATTATTCTTTTTCTCCTCTTTGTTAAAATATTTTCAACTTGTCTTTCAACGGTTGATGTTTGAGGTTGGGTTAAGGATTCATCCATGTCATGCAAACCATGCTCGATTTTATATTCATTTTCACCATCTTCATTTATCTCACTTAGACCTTCTTGCCTTTCCATTTCTTCAAGAATATCTATAACAATTTGTGTGTCATTTTCAGTTGCACGATCTTCTCCATAAATTCCAGTTAAATCATTATAGAAAGGAAAACTCTTCCTTCAAAATGGAGCAGCATCTTTGTGACTCTAACAAGATGAAAAAAAACAACATTAACAGTTTATATAAATGACAAGAAAGTAGTTAAATAAAATACTTAAAACAAGTTAAAAGTTCAATACTTACATTTAAGTAGGAATCTCATACAAGATCTTCAACAGTGACAATCTTCCTTTCGTTATCTCATCCAAATCCACTAGTATCTTTCCTTATCATATCATATACAATGCTCCACTCTTTCATTAAAGTCTTAATCCTAGACTCTATATGAGGTCTAGCTTTTAAGTTTGAATTAGAGAGTTTTGTTGCTACCAATCTTTCTAATTCATTGAGATAGCCGCTTTAAATCTAGTATCAGCATTGTATGTTCCCACATTATGCATCAATCGTGCAGGAAACTAGCACAACGTCCTCTTCATAGTTTCACTTTCTTTTTATTCCTTTTAAAATTTGAAAATTAGTAGTTAATGGAGAATTCCATGACATACTTTTCTAGAAAATTAAAGCAATATTGACAAATAAAAAATAATTATCATAATTAAGGAAAAATAAAAACATTCATAAAATTTTCATTTTATTAATATTAAGCATTAACAGCTTACGAGAACAACATAGTCTACAATAACAACATACAACATAAACAACAAAGAGTATAACAACTTAAAGAAATAATAATATAAAAACCCCTAACACTCAAACATAATAGAACACCTAAAAAATGTCAATTTTTATTTTGCCTAGATGTTCACCATTCATTGAATATTTAGCGTGCCAATTTAATTCTCCAATTTGTTGCATTAGTTAGGTCAATAGTAGTTATAAAATCCTCCTCAACAATTGGATTTATATGAAAATAATCCCCTAAATCACTCTCCATAGAATCAAAATCCATCTCCTGTCTAATAAAATTATGAAGCAAACAACAAGCTATAATAATTCGATTGTGTGTCTTTATTGAATAAAATAATGGACTTCTAAGAAAATCCCACCTAATTTTTAGTAGCCCAAAACACCTCTCAATCACATTGCATACAGTTGCATGTTTCATATTAAAAAATTCATCTAAAGTTCTTGGTTGGTAACCTTGACACCATTCATTCAAATGGTACCTTTGAACCCTAAATGGTGCAAAGAAGCCCTCAAATTTTGTATAACCTACATCGGCTAGGTAATAGCAACTTGTATAAAAAAACACTACATAAGTTATTTAAGTTACATTATCTCATATACAAAATTTCAAACAATATTCCTATATCAGATAGGAAAGCTTACCATGAGACAATTTTAATCCATGCCTCCTAGTAATTGTATCATGAACTCAACCATTAGCTACTAATCCTTTTCAACCAGGAAGAACATAAAAAAAATTTGCATGTCAAGTGTGCACACACATAACATATTTATTGCAATGTCGCCCTTATGAGTTTGAAATCTAGGCTTATCTTTAATTGGCACATTAACCCTGATATATGTCCCATCTAAATCACCTAAGCAATTCTACAATTTAAATGAAATAAACAATAATGAGAAAGCTTAATCACGCATACTACATTTTCTTATAAAAGTAATAAGGTGATTATCTACCTTAAAACACATCCACCGATGGTCCGAAGAATTTGTTGGTATAGGCTCAGGTTTTCTAAACAAAAGATCTTGCAAATACATCATTACATTTAAAACATTATGGGAACACTGATTAATTGTCTCACGTGACCTCCTAAAATTTTTCCTACTATTTCAATTTTTAACATGATGAGAAATAATATGTAAGAAAATTGTTGCTTATTTATCAATAAGCATGCTTTTTGTTGACTTTAATCCTCCTATACTTTCTACCATTTGATATAGTTTAAAAAATGCTTGCCTATTCATCCTAGCCATTGAAATACATGACTCATCATTTTCATCCACAGTGCCCCTTTGCATAAAAATTTCGAAAATAACTTCTAACCTTGGCCTATAACTATATAAAGATGCCTTTGATGCCAACAAACTCAATAGCCAATAAACAATATTACACATCTACAACCATATAGTTAAGATAACCACAAGCCTCTTTCTTGTTTCGGTATTTCTACTCAAACGAGCCATGACTGTGAGAAATAAATTTTTTAATATATTTACATAAATTTGTTCAAAAAAGGTACGATGTAAGAGAACAACCATGAAATGATTCAAAATAATTGATGGCATAAAGTAGAGTAAGAGAGAAATGACCTTGGTTGTGCCATTTCATCAGTAAGTAAAAAACTATCAAAACATCCAATTTCTCCAATAAGTACCATGCAGGGATGATCATTTTCCAACAAAGAGATGCACCCAAAAATTACTTGGCTAACTATATATAGACTTTTTTACACATATTAGCTACACTTTGTAAAGTTAAAAGTCCAAAAACAAAACCTACATAACTCCTAGCATAGGTGCAAACAATCCAACAACTCACAAGATTAGATGCATCATTGGGCCGCCCAATTTTGACATATAAAAGTGAATGATCAAAAAGATGCTACACACAATTTTTGGCATATAATAAAACAAAAATTGAAGAATTCAACCATGCAATTAGAGTCATTTCTCACTTGCAAATTAAGTCCTTAAACACTTGCAAATTCACCTGAAAAAAAGTAAAATACTTAAACAATTTCCTCAACACCTACCATTGTTAAAGACAGAGAGAAGTTCTAAAGACAAAAGTAGAAGTAAACAAATTATGGCTGTAACTATGGTTAATCCAAGGGACGGGAGTCCTATAGTCACGCACAGAAAACCAAAAAGACAGACTTTGTTATACACTGACATAAACAAAGACATAAACTTAACCAATACAAGAGTATAGTCCATATTCGAACAGACAAGAGTTGAAGGAAGGGAACATCGACAACAACAACATCCACCATTGAAGAGGTTAGCTTGTAAAGAATATGAGAAATGAGGAATAGCCAAAACTCAAATTCTTAGAAAACTTCTTTAAATTTGATTCATTTCACGTTTTAATTGGCACATAACTAGGGGTAATCTAAGGATAAGAAAAAAAATCCAAATTTGGTCAAAGAAATACAAAACGGTTATAATTAACAGCACAACAGAATTTAGTCAACTTATGGAGGCTCATAAAAACATAACACTTGTCATTCCCTAATCTTCTACCCACTAGCAATTTCAGTGGGAACTGCCACTAATTGCCATTTAAAATGAAGAGAGAAATCAGACCACAAAACCTAATCCCTCACCTAATTAAAACCCATCAACAAAACAAAAACATAACTCCATTATGTAACTTTATCATCCCATAGAAGTCTTAGAAAAACAAAAACAATAAAAGGAGGAATATTGAAGTAGAGAGAGTGTGCTTTTACGTACTATGGGAGAGTACCTGCTAGAACGGGAACTGATGGGATTCCAAATCCTGTTTCTTATGTTGAATGAGAAAAAGTTTAAAGAATAAACCTCAACAGAAGTGGCAATAATTGAAGAGAAGGAAATCAACTTATTGGGAAAGGAAAGGAATAAGTTACCCAGAAGAGAGGACAGACGGTATAAGGCTGGTTTGGCTTGAAGAGAGCGTGTAGTTTCTGAAGAAGAGAATCGCTAAGTAGAGAGTGTGAAATGAAGAAGTTTCTGGAGAAGTGAAAGTGGATTTACACATGTGGGAATGAAGGATAATTTTGTCATGAAAAAATGACCTTATTCCAGACGTGTTTGAAATAGATAAAAATAGGTGGAGATCGACTTTAGATATTCCCCAAATTTAAGGAACAACTAAACCTAGGATTAGTTGTTCTGTCTTTTTTTTTTCTTAACAAACAAAGGCATAACTAATTAGTAATAGAATTCTTATTCCAGTGATCCAAACAGGCTATTAACGTTTTCTATATGTTACATAATGGGAAATTTTACAAGTTCTAGCATATTAAATGCTCTTATGCATTACTTTACAAGGTCATATGCATTACATTAGGAGAGATTGGTAGGAAGATACTTCTCAAATATCCATTATAAACAATATCTATTAGATGATCAGCTATTTAATTGGCTTCTCTATAAATGTGCCTTATTATAACTTGTTAGTCTTTTTGTAAGATTTGTCGTATGAACTAAAATAATGTTTTATGATTGTTGAAAGGTCTCATTTTTTAGCATGTTATGACTTGTTAAAGAATATACTTAAGTTTAATTTTCTTGAATCCCATATTTAAAGTAATTTCTAGTCTGATGCGGATGCTCCAAAGTTTAGCTGAAGTGATTGAACAATAATTAATTTTGATAGTGAAGTTTCCTCTACATAGACCAAGGATGCCTTTAGTAACCCCTCTAATAGTTGCTATGTTTAAAGTTGGATTGAAGGATTTATCAGTGTTGAACCTCATTTACTCCATAGTTGGCGATGTCCATTATATTAGGCGCATCCCCTTGGAATCTGTCGAGAACTCCGTGAGTAGTCTTATGGATTAGAATCAACAAATGTCTTTGTCTGTGCTACTTTATGCTAAAGATCATTTTCTTGGTGTTGAGCATGTAACACAAGCACAATAATTTTTTTTATAGATTTTTAATTAAATATTAATAATTGAATAATTAGAAAAATATGAATCATAAATAAGTAATTGAATTGTATCTATTTCAAATTCCTATAATTTTTTTAGTTATTAATCACAAGTTATTCGTTTGTCTAATCTCTAACATTATTTACAAAGCAAAGAAAAAAAACTAAACTTTTTAGAAAAAAAAAGGACATGTTTTCCTCCTAATTATAGAGAAGGACGGAAGAGTTTTATAGAGAAGGACAGAAGAGTTTTATTCTTATTAAAATAACATTTCTAATTATAATTAAGATATAAATAATTTTAATTTTAATTTTAATAAATTCAAATGCATCATATTTGATCTCTTAATTTTTTTTCAAATTTTACAATTAAGTTCAACTTAATTTAAGTTAAATTATCTCTTTTTAATTATACTTTTATGTGTGACATATTTATATTGACAATAATTATAAATTATAATTAGAATTGATAATTAGAATTAGATAAATTAAAATTACTTTTAATTTCTTTTTATTTTTCAGTTAAACGGTTTATAATCATAGATCAGTACTGATGTCTAGCAATATGTTATGATCACCTAAATATTAGAAATGCTTGACTAAACCTATCCATATATAATTATGATATATAATTTAATTCTTTCATCATCTGATGTTTCAAATGGATATAAAGCATGGATCTAATGTTTTCTCTTTTAAATTTTATCATATTCGTTCTTACTAATTAGTGATTAATTTATAATTGATATTTGAAAACATCTTTTCAAATCTCAATTCACTTTGGCCAAAATGAGGAAATCCACAGGCACAAAATCAATATTTCATTTGAGATCTTCATAATCAAGTTAGTCAAGTGAACTTATTCTCTAATAATTACTTACACGTTTTTTAAGTATAAGGATACTTAATTTTATAAATCAATTACTTTCTTTATAAGAAAGAAACATAATATGTATTAGTTTCACTATTTTATCAATATCTCATCTTAATGAAACTATAATTAGGAAAAAATTAGCAATAATACATAAAATGAAAACTAAATCTCATAATTTTGTTATCATCATAATTGATCATAATTTTAATTGCATAATAATTATTCCAAGAATTTTAACTTTTATATTAAAACATAAAATATAATTAACAAAATAGATAAAGATAAAGAATGTCTTTATTAATTAAAATAATAATGACATATATAAAAATTTTAACCAATGATTGGCTGCAATGATATAAACTAACAGTTTTTCACTTATATTAAAGTCAATCACCTATGTATCTAATACCATTAACATTCATATGTCAATCATGTTTCCTTTGAGACAAAAAACTTAGTGAGAGGACATACAAGATTCTCTTTTGTAGGAAATCGATCTAAAGTTATGTCTTTTAGCTCCACTATTTCTATTATCAAGTGAAACTTTTTGAGTATATGTTTGGACTATTATTGAGACCTTGGTACCTTTGCCTATGTAATGTCACTATTGTCGTCACATTATAATACTATTGAGTTAACATTGCTAGGAACCACTCCAACTTTAAAGATGAATATCGATTTTCTTTTTATTAAGGTGGTAGTAGGTAGCAATATATGGCCTGAATATTGATTTTCTTTTTTTTTATTCTTTCAAAATAAGATTTAAGAGTTATTTGAGAAGTATACGTCTAAGGGAAACAAGTTTGCGGAAGACATTTGTGATACAATAGTTGGTACTCGTTCCAACTATGTGAAAGGCCTTAGCTATGACCTTAAATCAAATGTTTCAACCTGAGCATATAAAACAATCGTTGAACACCTTCAAGAGGAAAACAACAAACTTCAGACTCCATTGCAGTTTGACGTAATCAAGGAACAAGAAACTTGAGTTAAATTGGCAAAATATAATATGTTATTCAAAAGATTACTTGGCTTAAATTATGATGGAAATGAAGAGGAAAGTGAGGGGTATTAACTATATCTCCTCTAATTATTCTATCATTTCCTACATGTACTATAATTTAATTTTAATACTTTTTTTTCTTGAATTACAGAATGGATGAAGATGCAACTGATGAATGATTATATTATGAAGGGTAAAGTGATGTGGTGTTTGCTCTAATCTGACCAAATACTTAGTATATCAATATTCTCACATTATTTTTAGTTTACTTTAACCAAAATTTTGGAATGATTACAGGTTCATAGACTTGACTAACAATAGGTAGTTGTTTGGATTATGGTCTAATGTTTTTTGTAATTTGAGCATCTTTGTCAGTATGTAAGACATATTCTAATTTGTGAAGTGATCTCTTTATTTATTATTTTGTAAATAAAAATTGTTCAACTTGTCACTAATATCTTGTATAGGAACAAATAATCATCCTTTTATGTTATATTATTTCTTTGGGTGCAATTTAATGATTTTTGTATAATTTTACTTTAATGCTCGACATTTTGAATTAATAACATTTCTATACAGTTTAATTTTATAATAATAACCAAATAATTCACAATTAAAAATGTCTTAATATATTATATATAAAATGTATTTCTCAATATCATGGGTTTTTACAAAGTAAATAATATTTCACTACGTTATAAAAATGTAATAAATAACATTTCACTACATTATGAAAAACGTAGCCAATACTATATAGCTACTTGAAAAAAATATAGCCAAAAATTATTGGCTACGTTTTATTTCCATTGCTAATCATTTTGTGCTAAATATTTTTCAGCATCCCTAATTGATATTCAATTTTTAGCTATGTTTTTTAATGGTTTATATCTACAAAAATTTCGTAAATAATAAATTTTTGCTATATTTTCTAAAAATGTTACCGATAATACTCAACTACGGGAAATTAGTAACAATTTATGCAACAAAATCAAAACGTCACAAATAACTATAGACAACATTTTTCGAACAATTAGCACTACAGTAAAAAGTGCTTTAGGCAACATGTCTGCAACAGTTTAAAAATGTGTTGCTAAAAAATAATATAAAACAACATTTTTTAAAGTATTGTCTTTAATAACATTAAGAGGCAACGACAATATTAATTTGTTGCTACATATAAGAAAAGGCAAAAAAAAATAAAAAAGATTGCAATAAAGTCTTATATATGCAACATCTAAAATTGTTGCTATAGTTTCAGTCATCTATTTACTAAATGGTATTTACTAATGTGACATATTTATTTATATAGTTACTTGCTAATGTATATTTAACATATAAAATCTCTCTATTTATTAATGAGTATTTAAAAAATGTCTAAGAAAATTAGAATACCTATTTTTTTATTTAGTAAAATTACATCAAATGATACAATTGCTCCAAAATACACAAAAATTCCTATAATATATACACATAACCCTAAATATGCCATTTATTATGTATGAATTTTTGAATTTAAGCTCAACCTAAAAGTGCGATCCAGTCGATCTAAGCCTAAGCATGATCAAGCCCTATCCAAATCCCATTAAATATACTTCTAATTTTTAAAAAATAAAAATAACTTGCAAGTATATAGATGAATGTTCATACTTGGTATGAATGTATTCAAATTACGTGCAAATATATGGAACATGTTGAGTTTTCAATTTGGAATTTTGGCCTTTAAAAGGCCACAGAAAATATTAATTGGAAGAACGTCTGCTCCTGTATTACATATCTGTAGAATCTGTTGTATTTATATTGTATTGTGTATTGTAGCTCTTCAGTAGATACTGTAGGTGTTAGATGGGTTAAATGAGTGTTGACGTTTTATGTACAGAGTATATGTCGTTTTTTTTCCACGGATAATGGTGGTATAAATACCATCTATTTCTTCTGTAATGTTTTAACGTGAAGTAAACAGTGATTAAGAAATCACTTTTACCCAACCTCGCAATCCCTAGATTTTGTACATGGTATCAGAGCTTTCTGGGTAGATCACCAGAGCTAGTTATGGTCGGCGGTGTGCGATCCTCCTTTGGCAGTATAGCTGGTGACGAAAATTCGCTGTTCCTCCAGAACTCGGATCATCTAGGGATGGTCCTCATCACGACTCCATTGAATGGGAATAACTATCTATCATGGAGTCGTGCGATGAGGATTGCGTTGGGGGCGAAATTGAAGCTTGATTTTGTCAATGGCAAATGTGCGAGGCCGAGGGAAGATTCACCAGATTATGATCGATGGTGTTGGGTGGATTTTATGGTGATGTCGTGGCTGTTGAATGCCGTCTCTAAAGATATTGTCGATGTTGGATCGCGTACGGTCCGAGTATTCATAATACGCTGCGAAAAAGATCATACAAGAACATGACATATAATCGAAAACACTAAGGATTCATGAAAATACCTTATTGTCGTGAATGGGTTGATTCTTTTCGAATTCCAAGACACTGCAAAACGCGAATGCCCTCTACCGGTATCCACACGAGTATGCACGATCCGGGCTGGGACTGTGGTGTGCTAGCACGTCCCGAAATTCTTTCCGAACGCCGCACGATCTTCCTCTCGGATGGTGGCTAGGGTTTCGTGAAAACCTGTTGTCTTCTTCTAATGAGACTTAAGCTTCT
>JANKOE010000002.1:32397742-32412009 GCA_026284465.1 Erythroxylum citrifolium | reverse complement strand
AGTCAGTTTGTTCATGCTCCTACTGAGCAGCATTGGATGGTTGCCATTCATGTGCTCAAGTATTTGAAGCAATCTCCATCTACAGGTTTATTCTTCCCTTTTGACAATTCTTATTCTTTGCAAGCTTATTGTGATGCGGATTAGGCTGCCTGTCCTTTTAGTCGGCGTTCTTTAACAGGTTTTTGTGTATTCTTGGGTAATGCATTGATTTCTTGGAAGACTAAGAAACAAACTACTGTTTCTCGGTCTTCCGCGGAGGCTAAATACCGTAGTCTTTCTACTACGATTTGTGAGTTGCAATGGATTTCTTATTTGCTGACTGATTTTCGGGTGTCCATTTCATTTCCTATTTCATTATGGTGTGATAATTTGGTTGTTGCCCATATTACTGCGAATTCTATTTTTCATGAGCGGATCAAGCATTTGGAGATTGATTGTCATTTGGTTCGTGATAAATATAAAGATGGATTCGTTCTTCCTCAGCATATTCTTTCCAAGCTTCAGCTAGCCGATATATTTACTAAAGCTTTATCAGCCCCTGTTTTTTATTTTTTGTTGTCCAAGTTGGGCTTGTGTGATTGGCACAAAGCTCTACCTTGAGGGGGATGTAGAATCTGTTGCATTTATATTGTATTGTGTATTGTAGCTCTTCAGTAGATGCTGTAGGTGTTAGATGGGTTAAATGAGTGTTTGGCATTTTATGTACAGAGTATATGTCGTTTTTCTTACAAGGACAATGATGGTATAAATACCATCTATTTCTTCTGTGATGTTTTAAAGTGAAGTACACAGTGATTAAGTAATCACTTTTACCCAACCTCGCAATCCCTAGATTTTGTACACCGAAGGCTTTTGCATCATTTGCTTGTTTTGATCTCATTCCTCTATTCTCTCCGCTAGGTAGAAATAGTGAAAGTGAGTAATGCCTCTGTTAAAGCAAGTCAGAGAGACCTCAAGGAGAAAATAAGAAGAATGGTAAGCGAGATAGCCTACGCGCAAGACCACGCCAAACTCTCTGCACTCCACTGTTCTCAAAACCCTTTCTCACCGGCGCTTCCTTTCTCTGTCACCTCGCTCTCTCTCTCCGCCGCTGCCTTTATAACGTGGGATCTTTCTCTAAGAGCAAGTGGTACGCGCAATCACACAGCCCATCCCCCTTAATGGATTTACATGCTAGTAATTTATGGAAAGTTTTAATCTTTAGTTTTGTTTAGTTCGTGTACATGCTTAGAAGCAGAGAAATGAAATGCCTCCACAATTCGTGTTCCTGGCGACACTTCTATCACTGGAGGAAGATTCTGGTGAGGACCACCTCTACGCCTAGAACCCCACTGACGTCGTTTCGCTTACTCCCTTAGATCGCGAAGAGTTGGTCAAGGTCATTCCCTTGTCGAGATTACTGTGAAATTTAGATTCCCCTTTTGTGGTTCATGTGCCCAATTGGCTTGTTCATTTCATTTTGATTAGGTGTATCTTTTGATCTTTCGGATAAGGAGCTGTTTTGCATTGAAGAACAAGATGTGTTTTACCTTATGTACTAGTTGGTTTGGGTTTTTCCTAGTTTGAAGTCGTTTTATAAGCTCAATTTCGTTGAGAGTCTAAGATCCAATCTCAGTGTTCTCCTCCCAAATTTTGATTCCCTATTTAGGGCATCTAATGGACAGGACGAGGATGAAGTTAGTCCTTTGCTTGATCTTGTTTCATCGCCCCGAAATGCTTTTAAGATTTACACATTTTTCCTCCTCAATATTATTCTTGCTGAGGAATCAAGTAGTAGTTCTGTTAACAATTCGAAGGTACTCTCATATGATGCATGCCCATATAATTTGAATGGTATTGAGCATTTGACTTTCTGTTAAGTGAAGCTTTGTGATCGTTTTTTTAGGTGACAGGAGCAAACAAGAAGAAACAGGTTATGCAGTCGTGGAATTGGGAACCACGTAGAGGTCGTATTCTTAGTTTGATTGCAAATTCGTTATAAATTAACCTCCAATCGCTCTTTGGATCATCAGAACTAGATGAAAAATATCTTTCTTTCATTGCTAAGTAAGTTTACTACTACAATTGTATTAGCTCATTTATCCCATTACGTGTCAGTATAAATTGTACATTGCTGTCATTTGGATTTTGCAGAAATACGTTCTCTGTGTTTGAGAATGCAACGCTTTTGAAGGACTCTGAAACAAAGATGCGTTATGTCGTACAACTGGGGCTTGTGCTACTAAATATCGGTCTACAACACAATCGTGTGTTACAATCATGCACCTAGTTCACAAATATGATTTTGTTGTTACGCACTTGGCCGATACTGTTGCTAGGGCAGAGAAGTACTCTGATGGAACCCTTGCTACTAGTTCACAAATATTATTCACTGTGTCCTTTTCATCACAGATGTTGTCGTAGTTCATCATGCAACTTTGGTATAAATTGCTGGTATATTACATAATTGGAGGTTTTTGTCATCATTTTCTTGTTTTAATCTTACTCCTTTACTCTCTCTGCAGGTAAAAACAATGAAAGTGAGTAGTCTCTCTAAAGCAAGTCATAAGGACCTCAAGGAGTTCTTTTTCTGGTGATATAGTATATGTTAAGGTGCAAAGGTATTGGGCTGTTGAGTTCTTAAATATATCATACTTCCTTTCTGTTATTCTTGTTTTTCTCATACCAAGCCACTGTTTTGCTTATGCAGGGATAGTGAACAATCTCAAATTGCATATGTTACCTTCAAGGATTGTCAAGGAGCAGATACTGTTCTTCTTTGAGTAAGTAATTTCTTTCAGCATTGTGTTGAACTATGTCTCCTGTTATTCTTTCCTTTCATGTTTATTTGGCCCGGCATCGTGAGCTCGTGGTTGATCTGGTGCTTTCATTAGAAAGGAAATAGCTACGGTATCATCTATCTTTGTTATGAAAGTTTTCTCATATATTTACTTCAAAACCCACTGTAATTTGTGTCCTTGTGCTTAAAGAACTGTAATTGAAACCCTTGCATCATCTCAAAAATGTTCGTTAGTCGTGAAGTGCGTTAGGCATGACAAAGAAATTCTTTGCCTTTGGTTGAGTTGCTAATGGTGATCCTGATGCTATTCATGTTGAAGATATTGAATTCGTTATTTCTCATGATGCATGTTTTGGGAGTAGTTGTTTGCTTGTCATTAACAACATTGACTAGTTTATTTCCATATTGCTTAATGTGTTTATTATCATGGATTATTTAATTTTCTATTCTAAATGGATTAAATGTTTCAAGTTCAATAGGAACCTCAAGACAATAGTTACTTTGATACGCTCAAAGTTCATTTCCAGAATCCAGGCTGATTTCATTTCCTTAATTCACTGTTGTTGTATATTATCTTGTTATATTTTGTTAAGATTAATTGCTTACGTTCATGCTTTTTGAACTTGTTCATAAAAAGAATTGAATTATCGTGTTGTTAGTTTGTCTTTATCAAATTAAGATCACAATAAAGTAGTTAGTATTTCATATTTTAGACATATCAACATGTTTGTGAGCATAGTAGTTTTACAATTCTAATCTACTTGTTTCTTCTTCTTTTTTTGTTGGAGGATGGTGATGATTAGGAGTAGACAAAGAGGTACTTGGTGAAGGATTTTGAAGTACCCATACATATTGGTTTTGTTTAGTATTTAGATTAATTCACTTATATTCTTTATAGAATGTAGGATGATATTGTAGATGAACATTTTAGCTAGTGATTTTTTGCTTTTGTATTTTGAATATGTTAAAAGGTTGAATTTTACAAGTCTATATGGACTATATATCATATATAAATGTAGTTTTTTTGTCGTTTACATTTGATAGTACGTACACAACTAAGACATACATTAATATCTATATATTTCTTTTAATGTATATATGAATGTTGCCTACATAATAACAAGAGTTCGATTTTACTTTAAATAATATTTATAACCAATAATAAATTGCTACTGTTATTGTTACAAATTATTGCTTAAAAAAAATTATTTTGTTGCCTTATAAAGACTTAAAAGTGTTGCAATATTTATTTAATAATATTGTTATAGCTTGAAACTAATGTGTTACTTTAGTCAAAACTTAAAGCAACATTTGCCTAATCAGAAGATTATGTTGCCTTATGGTAATTGCAGCGTCACTTCTTGTAACAATATGATTTCTGTTGTCTTAATAAAAAAGCAACGATAATTATACTTATGGCTAAGTTTTCGTCTGTTATCTAAAACACTTTTTATCGTATTGTAGTTATGCTTTATTTTGGTTATAGTGACTCGATAATTAGGACTTTAGTGTTGCTATTGCTTCCACTCTAGATGAAGTCCCATATAAATTTAATTCTCTTCACGACTTCTATTATAAGTTCTGCCCAGTTCTTTTATCTTAAAAGGTAACAAAAATATGAAAAAACTAGAAAGAGAATAAGAAAGTTATAAAAGGAAAACAACAAAAAGTAAAAGTATGAGTACAGTTTAGAGAGAAGTCGGAGGAAAAATTTTAGAGAGAGGTTTGAAATAAATCCTTTTAAAAGTAAAATATTAATTAAAGGAATATATATATATATTTATATATATATATATATTCCAAGCGAGTTAATTATTTGGAACTTATTACAAGTTTAGGGGTGTATCTAAATATTCACCAGCTTTGGAATGTTGTAAATTGGAAAGCTGAGCATTTGGTGTAGTCGTGTACATGACGCAAAGAGTCTGAATTGTCAATTCAATTGTGCTACTCGTCCTTCATTATTATTTTTACGCAAAGAGTCTGAATTGTCAATTGTGCTACTCGTCCTTCATTCTTATTTTTTCTATATTCCCAAAGCATTTGGTCCGTCAATACAACTGCTACATGCTTCCATTCTTTTCTGATCTACTATCTTTTATCTTTTTCTTTCAGACACTGAGAGGCATGCTTTTGTTTATTAGGAACATAGCCTAAAATTATTACAGATTTGTATTAGCTTCCTACCACTACTAATTCAAATACTTGAATAGTTATGGATATTATATTTATGGTCTTTGCTTAGAAGCCTCTCCATTTCTTTCTTTAGACCTAAAACAAGCAAAGGTAAGAACTTCTTTGGCGCCATAGACTATGTGTAATACTTGATGGTTGACTAATAACAGACCACAGCAGGTCACTGCCCAAACGTTCAAGTCATGAATCTGACCGTAATTTACACGGTGAAGCCCACTTGGCGTTGTAGCCAGTTGGTGAATGTCATGTCAGCATCCGTTGGGGACCACCCATTCTCTCACGTCATCTCCGGGGAATGACTCGTAGACTTAATTAGTACGAGTCCGTTTCACGATATGAAATATTTCTTCTTGCAGGAAATAGCTTAGCTATAATTCTCTATTCCTCAATCAATCTTCCTGATCTCTGGTTGATTCAGTACTCATCAGTGCCATGGCCAGGCCCCTCTTAAACCTCTCGAGCTCCACGTACAAGTTTCCAAGCCTAATTAGTCCTATCTTCCTTTTGGTTTCTCTAGCAACAGTATTTAGTCTGTTTTCCATTGTTACGTTTCTGTGTGCTTCTCATAACTCTAAAATATCTCACCGAAGAGACAAGGAAAGCAGTAAGTTAGGGTCAAATGATAACAAAAAGCTTCTCTCCAAGTTAAGCAGTAACATTAATGAGAAGGCTCATGTGATGGTAAAGATGATATCTTGGAGGAAAGTGCAAGCTGGAGAAGAAGATGATGGTAACAGTGAAGAAGCAATATGGAGGAGGACAGTCATGTTAGGTGAAAGGTGCCGTCCACTCGATTTTTCCGGGAAGATTGAATATGACTCGGAAGGTAATCTTTTAACGGAACCATCATCTCTCAGTACGATTGCTCCTTCCAGAAAATTCTGAGCTCTCTTGCTCAAGTGAGTCGAGGGCCATCATAATTTTCCAGCTCCAAACTATTCTACTCCGACCACAGATATCTGGGGGGTCATTTGTATTTTTCATTTGTTTTCTCTGCGTCTGTGTAGTTTGTCTATTTCATCTCTCCGAATCAAATTGTTGAAAATACTGATCTCTAGATTGGTTGATGTGACTAAGTTGTATAAAAGAAGGAAACTGTTGTCGATTGCTGTGTTGGATGAAGGTTTTTAAAACAGATTTCTCCCAACTCAATCGTTTGTGACTTCAATCGAGAAAATAGAATTATATATTTTTCAATCGATGTTCTTCAGACATTGGTGGTAATTCCTATTTTAGACAACTCTTTGTTGGTAAAGTACACTAAGCCCTATCGTATTTTGATGTT
The DNA here is from genome assembly GCA_026284465.1 of Erythroxylum citrifolium. Classification (NCBI taxonomy): domain Eukaryota; kingdom Viridiplantae; phylum Streptophyta; class Magnoliopsida; order Malpighiales; family Erythroxylaceae; genus Erythroxylum; species Erythroxylum citrifolium. The sequence goes on along the minus strand of JANKOE010000002.1, from coordinate 32,405,749 downwards.
TTCTTTACAAATTAATTGTATGCACAGTCTGGAATGACAATTAATTTTTTATATATAAATAAAATAGAATTAATTGATAAATAATGGAAAGAATTACAGGGAAGACAAACCCTTTACACTCCTTACACTAAGGTCGTTCCTATATCAGCTGAACATGTTGGTGAAGGTTCTTTACGATCAGTATTTTACGAATTTGTCAAATTATATCTAACTGAATGGATTCCTAGGTTGAACAATGATTAGCAAATCTTCGGTAATTACGTTCCTGCCATAATGTATACACATATGTTCCCAAGACTAGGATGAAAAGACGTTGACTATGTTCTGAACGAGTTGTTCCAGCTAACAAATTATGTATGATATCCAGTACACTGCAACTAGGGGCGTTCCATCTACAAAGTCGTGTAATCATTTCCTATATGCAAGTGTTGAACGAGCAAGTGAAGAAAGAGATGATCATGAGTTTTAGCTTAGAGTTGACATATAGAACAGAAACAATTGATTTGTATATAAGGAAATCGAGCTGAAGTAGGTAGTTTGTTTTAGATAGCCAGCCAAAGGTTAAAGGATATCCGAGGGGTGAGTGCTTTGTTCCAAATAATTTTGTGCCAGTCCATTACTAGGCGTCTTCTTCGCAGGAGCTCCTTGGTGGTTTTTGTTGCTAAAGGACTAGATAGGGTGGCCTTTCGATTGGAGGATGACAACAGAAGTAGGGTCATTACCTGGGGAGCTAGTGATGTCATCTTTAACCATATCTCGCAAGGTGAGTAGACGGTTGAGAACATGAGAATAGGAGCAACTTTTATTCAATTGCCAGATGCTTAGACCTTGAAGAAAATAAAAATTTCTCCATCGTATCCATAATGAGCATTTATTTAGAAAAATCCACCATAGTTGCTTAAGAATCAATACTAGATTATTGACTTTGATAAATGATATATCTATGCCTCCTTCTTCCTTGGGTAGGCATATGTCAGTGCATCAAACCTTTGCTACACCTTTAGAGCCATCCGGATGGGACTACAAGAAACTCTTAAACAATATTTCGATAGCCTTAATGATACTTTGAGAAAGAAAAATATGGGAGCTTCAGTATAAATGCAAGGAGTTTAGCACGGATTGAATGAGTTGTAGTTTACCCGCGTATGATAGCTTTTTATTTACCCATTAGGAGAGTCTTCTCTGAATACTTTCTATAAGGGGTAAACTTTCCTGATAGTTTAGGTACTTGGTGGTTATTGGAAGGCCTAGATACATAATTGGAGGGCTGGTGCAGTTCATACCTGTGGCTTGTGCGATAAGAGGATGAAGGCCTAGAGTAGCTTTGGAGGGAATAAATAGACTCTTGTTAAGATTGATATGCAATCCAGAATAGCCCTTGAAGATATCTAGTGCCTTCATGAGGGTATTGATGGAGCTCATATGGGTTCTACAGGAAAGAAGAAGGTCATCAGCGAACCCAAGGTTAAGAAGAGAAATCTTCTTACATTTAGAGCGGTACCTAAAATTTAAGTTGAGTTGCACTTTATGTTTAATGATGGAACTAAGAATTTTCATGCATAAGATGAAAATATAAGGGGATAGAGGATACCCCTGTCAAAGCCCCCTAGCTGCCTTAAAAAATTTTGTCGGTCTTCTATCAATGAGCACAGCTAAGGAAGCGAAAGTGATGCATTACTTTAACCAAATGATGAACATAGTTGGAAATCCGAAGGTTTAGAGCATGATCCATATGAAATCCCAACTGATGTTGACAAGGCTTTACAAAAATCAATTTTTATTGTACAATTGGGAGCATAATTGAAATGAGAGTATCCTTTAAGAAGTTCTTGACAATAAGTATATTATCACCAATATGACGATCTTGCATAAAAGCTCCTTGGTTCTCGCTTATCAAGGGAGATAAGACCCTCTTCAATCGTGTTGCAAGTATCTTGGAAATGAGTTTATATAGAAAGTTGGTACTTGCAATAGGTCGAAAGTCTCTAAATATAGAAGGGTTGAGACGTTTAGGGATCAAGCATAAAAAAGTTCAGTTGATTTCCTTAAAGAGAATCTCTTTAGTGAAAAATTCCTGAACTGCTTGTTTCACAAAAAGACTTGTGATATGCCATGATTTTTGGCAAAAATGGCTGTTAAAGCCATCGGGTCTGGGTGCGTTCGAACCATCCATATCAAAGACTACTCTTTCAATTTTGTTATCATCAATAGATTGGGTGAGAAGCTCACAATCAACAGAAGAAATTTGCTGCAAATTCAGTAAGCTGAGCTCATCAATGGAGATAGTCAAGTAGCCAGGTGATCCCAGAAGAGAAGCAAAATAAATTATAGCTTCATCTCAAATTTCTTAAGGATTCAATAGTAGTGCACTTGTTGCAGATGTGATAGGGTGGATTTTGTTGAGATTGTGCCTTGCTAGGATGGATTTAAAGAAAAAATGGTACATTGGTCACCATCCTCAAGCTAGTGTACTTTTCCTTTCTTTTGAAGCAGAGAATGGTGATTGCTTACGGGTTGCAAATAATTGGCAAGTGCTAGCTTTTCCTTATCCATAAGATTCGGATCGGTAGGATGCAATGCAAGTACTGATTGAATAGCCTCTAGGGCTGATCTTCTCAAGTGGATAGCAGAGATAATGGAGTCTTGTACAAATTTCAAGAGTGTAAGCTCCTGCTTGATACATTTCAACTTTTGGACCCAACGATATTGCAGTACCTACACAACTAAAATCCGCACCCTTCCTGCACTCATCGAGAAAGCCAATATCATACACAAGATAGTTGTTAGATTTGAAGGGAAAATGAGAAAAATTTTCTAAAACAAGCTTTCGACTATAATTGGAGAATGATTTGAGAATAAAGGTCTTTGAAATTAGCAAAACTATTTGGAAAGGCAGTCAGCCAAGCATTATTCACCATTGCACGATCGAGTTTTTTTCTTATATGCCAAGATGAGGATTGTTTTTTGGACCAAGTAAATGTATTTCCAATGAATTTCAAATCAGTAACGCCTATGTCATGAGCACATTTCTTGAAATCCTTTGGATGGTTTTTAAGATTAAAATGGCCTTGAGCTTCCAAAGGGAAGAGGGTAAAATTAAAATCATCACAGATCAACATTAGTAGGGTAATACAACTGCTGAAGGTTCGGAGATTGGTCTAAAAACTTCTTCTCTGAAATGAGTAACTACTCGCATAGATAAAATAAATGTTTATATCAACATTTGCCTGCAGAAAAGTTAAATGGAGATTCATAGCTTGTTCAGTGGAGTCCAACAAGTCAACTTTAAGTTCATCCTTATTATAACAAAGTATGATTCTACCAAAAGCATGATGTTGATGATTAGAAAGTATACACCAACGGGGACCAAGAAGATGTAACTTGCATAGGCTTTGTAGTTTTATTTTGGTTTCAAGAAGAGTAATTAACTAAGGTTTTCCATGTAAAACAAAGTCCTTTAGAGCCAAAAGCTTAAAGGGGTTATTTATTCCACATATATTCCATCTTATGATTGACATTAAAGGGGTGAACTTGTGGGGCTTTATTTTTTTTCCCTATTTTGAACGTCTTCTCTCCACGATGTGGAAGGCCTGTCCATTCACAATTGCTTTGGTACAAGGATCTTCTACTTGAATGTTGACAGCTGATGGGGTCAAAAAAGAATCATATTTGTCTGGAGAAAACAGGGTAGCACTAGGAGTGCCAAAAATCCCATCAATTATGCTTGAATCTTGTGGTATGTCCCTAATATCATGCTCCTGAATGTCACAGCTATTTGGAAAAAAATTTGTAGTACCATCTGTGGTTGTTTCGGAGTATCATAAGAGTTTTGTTGGCTATTTGTTAAAATAGTCATATTATGAGTTGAGGACGATTCAAGAACGATGTCCTGTGGTGTATTTTGCTTCATTGCATTTTTTCCCTACTCCATTGGAGCTGCAAGTGGCATGGAGGCCAAGGGAGGGACAGTCGGTTATTGTTCAGATTCTTCAAATCCCATCAGCTTTTGATAACTACCAGTAGTGAATTTCTTCCCTGTAGCTTTCCATACTTTCCCATGCAATTTGGAAGGTGGTCTTATTGGTAAGATATGGCAATGGCGTCTTTCCATAATTTATAGTCTTCTACCAACCTTATTATAGGAATCTCATTTGGTAGTTCCTTAGAGAGCTCAATGCTGACACAAAGCCGGGCGTACCCAACTCTTCTCTTCATTGCAGTATGTTCATCCATACATAATGGTTTACCAACATAACTAGCCAAGGAACTTAACCCCTGGGTGGTCCAATATTCCAAGGAAACATTGTGAAAATTAATCCAGGTAAGGAAATGTTGAAACTTGATAGTATCATAAGCCAGATTGCCACACTTGTCAAAAGATGGCTTGGTTCCTAAGATTCCATGGACCATCTTCAAGGATTCTTTGAGCCTCAGAAACAGATGAGAGAATGAAGAGAATGAAGTTATCCTCAATGAGTAAAACATCAATTAAACCTCTTGCTTTCCATGTTTTAGTGGCCCATTGGTGTATGAAAGGGAAGGCTGGCCATTTGTCAAAGAAAAACCAACAAGAGTTAATTCCCAGCTCTTAGCTCCCTCTTGGAGAGTTGAAATGTCTGGACACGCCACAAGCTTACCATATAAATCTTGAGGTGGAGTGAAGGTAAGGGTCAAGGATGGTTTATCCCCAACCACCTGCTTCCATATTTTCAGGGGAGGGTGTGTAGAAGATGACTAAGGTGATGATTTATGGATAGGCTGTAATGACAATAAGGATAGGGATAAAGGCTGGGGTCGTTGTTCAAGGAAGTAGGAGGAAGATGGTTTGGCTGGGAGGGGCAATGGGGAAAGTCAAAGACCTGTAGGGTAGAGTTGGTATTCATGTTGCTAAATATAAGAGGTGGCGTTAGTCTATCAAGAAAGCTTAAGAGAAAAAACAGTAAGTGGCTCTGGTAAGAAGAATGAGTTTTAAAGGGAAAGACAAGAATTTTAACACCCCATTTTCAACTGACATATGCATGTATGTCCATCGGGTACATGTGTACATGCCTATTAGAAATGACATGTTAACTATTTGACCCTCACTGTACATAACATGGCATCATACACTAAACCATCAATCACACATTTTTTTTAAAACTCAAAATGTTATCACATTAGTCAAACTCCATAATTTAAATCCATAATTTGCAACGTTTCATACAACACAATACCATCCAAGATTTACAACATTATCCTATGAGCTTAAACAACTCAGTACACACCAAATACAATAAATATGAAAACAAAAGCTAAGTCCTCAATCTCAACTAACCGACTTCTGAGCCACTTCTGATTGTAACAGTTGCACAAAATGTGCTTTTACGGAGTCTTAGAAGCTAGGTCGTCTCACTCTCGAACCTGAAAAGCAACAGTGCAATTTTGATGATTTTTGTGAACTCAGTAGAGTAACCATCCTCGATGGTTCACTCATGACATAAAACGAGATCAATTATAGCATGTAATCATACAGCTCAACTCCACTAAACAAGTATCAAATACTTTCACAGATAAATCATTTCCCAGATACACAGTTCAATCATATAACTAAATTCACGCAACTTTGCAAATCATTCAATAAATTCAAATTTTATGCGAATGTGACATACATGAGACTGACATTCATTTTTATTTTGTTGTAATTGTGTGCTTTTATAGTATCCAAATTATCAAGCTCAGTCAGTCAGTCAGTGACTCATTGATCACAACGAGCCATAGGCTCGAACCACATATGCGGGAGCTTAAAGCTCATACCAGTAACATTATCAATAGCCACATCAGTCACAACTCCTTTATATTACATGCATTGGAATGAAGTGCATGCCAGAATTCATTCAATCACTTTCATTTACATGTAATATAACAGCATATCAGTCACAGTATCAATTACAGTAACAATAGTGGTCATCGGACTAGGTCCGACATTTAACCTTTCAGTTGAGAATCAGAAAGTCATTTAGGCAGACGCATTCACATTCAAGTAACACTTCCAATATCAGTCTCATTCATCCAAATGCCTCAGACAAATATTGTCCGAAATCTAGTACACAATCAACACAATTCAGTACAATTCAGTAAGATCGCATTACTGCTTCAATTTTTACTAGATCCACTTGAATACCATGCCACGTTACTATATGACCCAGAAATACCACCTGATTTAGAAAAAATTCACATTTAATGAATTTGGCATACAATTCTCTTATAGTCTGCAAAATTATTCTCAGATGTTCAGCATGTTCCTCATTACTTCTTGAATACACCAGAATATCATCAATGAACACAATTACAAACCGGTCCAAGTAAGGTTGAAACACTTTATTCATCAATGCCATAAATGCAGTTGGGGCATCAGTCAACCCAAATGGCATTACTAAGAACTCAAAATGACCATACCTGCATCTGAAAGCACTCTTCGGTATATCCGCCTTTGCTATCTGTAGCTGATAATACCCAGATCTCAAATCAAGTTTAGTAAATGCTTGAGCTCCCCGCAGTTGATCAAACAAATCATCAATTCTAGGCAACGGGTATTTATTCTTCACTATAATCTGATTGAGTTGCCTGTAATCAATGCACAACCTCAAAGTACCATCCTTCTTTTTCACAAATAGTACTGGAGCGCCCTAAGGTGAAACACTGGGCCTAATGAACCCCTTCTTGAGAAACTCTTGCAACTGAACCTTCAATTCCTTCAACTCCACAGGTGCCATCTTATATGGAGGAATGGATATAGGAGCAGCACCTGGAATTAAGTCAATTGTGAACTCCGTTTCCCGATCTGGAGGCAAACCAGGTAATTCAGCGGGGAATACGTCCAGGAATTCCTTCACCACAAGAATATCATGTACATTCTGTTCAGCTCGAGTATCAATCACGTGGGCCAAATAGGCCTCACATCCACCAGACATTAACTTCAGAGCACTAATAAATGAAATCAGTCTAGTTGCCACTGCTTGGCTATTGCCTCTAAATACTACTCTCAGTTGATCAGGAGACTCTAAAATCACTTCCTTCGTATAACAGTTCATGATGGCCCTATGAGTAGTGTGCTAATCCATACCTAAGATAGCATCTATCTCCTTTAACTATAAAACAATTAAATCTGCTGCTAACTCTGCCTGATCAATTCGAATCAAGCACTTCTTACAGACTTCCCCAATCCCGGTAGTACTACCAATTGGTGTCCTCACCTCTAATCCATATTTAAGGAACTCTCTATCATAATGTAATTTAGATGCCATGTGGGGTGTGATAAATGAATGCGTAGATCCAAGATCTAGCAATGCATAAACCTCAAAAGTAAATAAGGATAACACACCTGTGATGACATCTGGAGAATCTTAAGCCTCCTGTCTCGTCATGGCATAAACTTTAGCTTGAGACTCCGGTTGATTGCTCCGCACCTCAATCCTCCCAGTAACACTTCTAGAACTCGTCCTGCCTCTGCCACGACCTCTCTGTCCAATCCCACTGGCTCGGTTCTGCTGAATACTAGGTTCTGTTATTCTACTCACTCTTCCACCAGATTGTGCTCCAGACATTAATGTACAATCTCTAATCTGATGATCATGTGAGCCACGCCGAAGGCAGGCTCCTGTCAATCTCCAGCATACGCCACTATGCCTATTCCCACAATATTGACAAGCTGGCAATTGACCCGATGTTGCACCCCTGTTATTCCCAATCTGAGTGAAACCACCCTTTGTTTGAATCTTGGTTGTCTAGATCCAGTTGGTGGTCTAAATGCTCGGATCGAACGTTTGTTGAACCTTCTGCTAGAACCACCCTGAGACTCGCTGGGCCTCTTCTGACTAGTCTCAGACTGACCATCTCTTAACAATTGCTCCATTTGGATCGAGGCTACTCTAAGCTTAGTGAAACTGCTCAGGTTAGGAAGAGCTAGCCTTGTCCGAATCTCCATGTTCAGGCCTTCTTCAAATCTCCTGCATTTTTCTACTTCAGTAG
>JANKOE010000002.1:32335289-32350414 GCA_026284465.1 Erythroxylum citrifolium | reverse complement strand
TCACAATTCAACCCCCCTTCTTGTGTGTCTATATACATCATTATTGTTTACTATATTAACGTGTGATTCACTTCAATAACCAATACTCATTTGTCTTACATTTATATTTTATTTTAAGTAAAAACTACCCTTGGTTAGTATAATTGTTACTAAGTTAATGAACTTAATTTCTTGGACATATGTTTGGTTTAAAAAGAGTTATCAAAGATAGAAAAGTTGTATATCCATTATGTGATTTTGTTATTATCCCAATTGAAGATTTATGAAGTTATAGAGATATTTCAATATCATATAGATGACAAAATATAATGAAATTTAAGTTGACTAATATCTTATAAACTTTAATGACAACATGTAAGATATATGTATAATGCAAGAGGTTGTATAAAGTAGAGTTGAAAGATATAGTATGTTGATGAAATTGTTTCGTTTAATTTAATATACTAAAAGCATGAATGTAGACTACAATTAAAGGCTTTTCTATATTATGACAATATTTATCATAAGAAAAAAATGATTGCATAATTTTTCTTGCCAATATGTGATATGATAAAGATCATGTATATATTTATAATTCATGCGTTTAAGCATACAATACTAAAATTGTATTTAACATTACTGTAATGTTCAAGGAATGACAAGAAACAAATTATTAAGTAAAAGTAACTGATCCAAGTTTATATAAATAATTTGTATACGTTGGACAAAAGGAGACTTATACTTAATATGAGTTGCAAGAATTCAAAGTTGGATAATCGAGACTCTCTTTTTATTCCATGTTGGTTAAATCAATATGATGAGAACCATAAAGTTATATAAAAGAATATATGTATCCTTTTGATTATGAATTATATATAACTTGTGAAACTTGTTAAATGAACGAATAACTAAATCAACCTTTAGTGAAAGAATGGTGATGGTATTAAATATTTAAATCTTATACATGTGATGTGATGGATGTAATAATAATTCATATAGGGATGATATTATATTACTAATGACTTTATATGACATAGTTATATTTATTAACTGAAACATTAATTTAAAATTTTGAAAAGTTTAAATTGTTTAAATGTAAATAAAAATTAAGCATTGAGAATGTTGAATCATTTTGATGAGATAGATATGGTAAGATCCACATTTTTTATTATTTATAGGGAATGAGATCCTTTAGTGAATACCTCTACAACTAAACTCTATAATGTTATGTATTTATGCAAGGAAAAAAATATAATATGAGATATTATAAAACGCATTATTAAATTTTTCTATAGTTATGCCTAGTAGAATAACTTACCTTAAATATTTCTAATTAAATCAATTAGCAATATTCCATATTAGATACATAATAATATGGCTTTGATAGAGACAAAGTTAATAATTTTAGGTGTGATACTTATTTGAAGCATATATTATTCAACAAGCTTAGAACTAATTCAGATTTTTTGAAAGTTATGAGATATTCAGAAGGTTGGATATAATCTTTAAAACCCATTTGAATAAAATGTTTGTTTCATTGTATACTTATAAGTTGTATGCAAGATAAATAGGAGGAGTAACATGAAATTTGAAAGGTTTAAATATGATGAAAATACATCCAATTAGAATGAATGCCTTTATTGATATATTTGATGTATAGTTAAGCGTTATAAGACATGTAAAGATTCACTTTCATAATTAATTCAAACAATTGGTATTGGAGTTGATTGTGAATTTATAAAATATATAAGAAGGTTAAGTATAATTGCCCTCTTTAGTGGGAGTATACAAAAATATATTGCTCATAGAGAAAAATAATTCATATTTTTAATAATTGAACCTATGATTGCCCAAGAACAATTTTTATTGGATATGAATATATAGCAACCTAATTGTGGGACTTAGATTTATAGAGTTAGATGTCAAAGCTATTTACCTATTCTAGTCCAAAAGCATAAATAATATACTAAAGGTGTTTAGTATTTGAAGTAGCTGATACTTATAAACTATTAAAGATAGCCATTATTCTATATATGAGAAGAAATTTGAGTTTAAGGTTGTATGGATATTAACTTTAGAAATAAATCCTAGTTAAGGTATATTTTGCTTAAAAAATGTTGTTTTGAGATTGGAACAATTTCAATGTAGCATTAACTACTAATCAAGCCAAAATATATTTTTCATTTAGTAGAAACGATTATTTGGATCAATAAGTTCTTTAATGAACTTCGTATAGATCATTTCATTATTCAAACAGTAATTTACTATGAAACATAAGTGCCATTGTGCACGCAAAAGAAACTAAGGTCTCATCAAAGATCGAAGTATGCATTTAGATACTTTCTCTTGATTGTGATAATAATCAAATAAAAGTTGTAAGATATAAGTAAGGGCTCACTATAAGAATCTTGTAGAATTCTTTCACTAAACCATTTTCCTAACAGTGGCATGATTGTCATATGGTGATATGTTATAAGATACTTAAACAATTGGCTTAGCACAAATGGGAGATTGTTGGTTTATATCGTAGAGCCAATAAGTTTGTTGTAGTTTAGTGATATAATTATTTAAAGGCATTGTTCATCTTGTACATATTTAGATATATATGATAAATTTCATGGAATAAATGTACATTGCAATTATGATGAGATCATAATAATGAGATTTATATTGCATTTATATATTATTCCTAAATTACTTTTAGTTATTTTCTATTAAGATTAGACATTAATAAAGCATTAAAAGACTAGCACATGTTATGTTTCTATCTCATGAAAGAAGTTGTCAATCTTATAAATTGAAGTGCAAAGATACTTAAACAAATATATAGGTTCTTGTTAGAGAACAAGTTTAGTAAACTAACCCCATACGATAATTCTGTTTGAAACATTATTGGTATGTTTATGAAAATTTTATTGTAATGATTATATAAGTAGCCATTTGACTTAAAATCTCTAAAGTATATCACAGAAGAGTTGTTATGTTTTGATACTACTTAAAACCTATCATAGTCAAGGATAGTTTAATTGGTAGTCATTGATATGACATAAATTACAAGCAAATAGTTGAGTAAACAATATAAAATTTCTCATCTTAAATTAATTAGGAAGCATATCCTATTGTTTTTTATTAGTATTGATTCGAGAAATTTTGACCAAGATGAAATGACATTTTATAAAATAGTTTACAAATATTATTAATAGAATCAATTACTGATGATAGAGAACTAATATGATTGCAATTAAATAAGTAGATATTAATTTTATGTTATATATTTAATCAAAATATTATATGATGAATTTATACGAAAAATTATGCATAAAAAATTTAGTCAAAACTATTTTGATATTCTTAAATATTTAGGTGGTAATGATATGTTGCTAGATGTTAATCTTGATCGATACATATAAATTGTTTAATTAGATAATTAATGATAACTTAAAAGAATTTAATTTATTTGATCGTAAATAGGATTTTAAGTGATCTTAACTTTCAGAAAATCAAATGAAAAAAATTTCATTCTTATTCCATTGTGTGTCATATCAGATTCTGCCCCAATTTTCAAACAATATATGCATTAGAATTTTTTTAGTTTCTAAATAATTTGTTTTATAAAGGACTTGCTTGTTCTTAAGATTTTTTAAATATTATGTTGCCTTTATCTTTGCTCAAAACAGTAATGTTTTAATTTTGAGAGCATATGAAATAAATGCTCAACATAAGCAAGTTTAGACATATGTCTATGGATACAAATATGAACCAAAAATTAATCTTAGTATCATACTATATTAATCAGTTTGACCCCTAGAGAACACAATATTAGAATGATTTGAATCACCAAAGTCTTTAAATGATGACACCGTCTTCAGCCCACCTTTCAATGTCCTTCTAAGCTGCATCTACCTATCAATTTATACATCTGTGCATAGAAGCACATATTGACCCTTTCTCTACGTATCGAGTAGCCTGGCGTCTCATCTCCTCTACAAATCCATCAAAACTTTGGGTCTTAAAGTATCAACCTATTAATCTATTCCATTGCCCACTTGCAAATGTAGACGAAAATTTTCACTTCATAAATTCATAGTAATCATCTGAATAGAAGAAGGGTTGGCAGTGCTTCATTCTTTACTTCGTTGGTTGTCGTCGGTGGCTCCAAAAAGGGTGTCCTGTTTTCAAGAGTGGTGAGTTGATGATGATGATGAGTATATGGAGCTGCAATGGTTAAATCAAGATTAAGATTAGAAGAAACAGCAGAAGTTTCGTCTTCGAGACAACTTGCTGAGTCAGAAATCTTATTATTGTCCTGGTTAGACTTTTTGGATATATAATTACATGCATCTTTCTGTGAGTCAGAAGACGGTGACAATCTCTGCGGTTGAGGATGAGCAAGAATTTGGTTGAGTCGATGATTATTAGGGTCAATTCCAATGGCTATTAGCTTTTTCCTGATATGAGAGTTCCAGTAGTTCTTCACCTCATTATCTGTCCTTCCCGGCAGTCTTCCAGCTATCAATGACCACCTAATTAACAGCCAACCGGCTTAATTTTTTAGCTTAGGAACATCATAATGTCATTATAAATTATATGTACCAGAATAATGTGACAAACACTAAAGATGATATTCTCATTTTAGTTATCCAGATAACATACTGACTGAATTACTATAATAAATCAATGCCAAACACATATTCACATGCTACATACATATCTATGAACGGTGAAAATGTGAAAGAGATCATGACTTTATTAATTAACTGGAATTGATGGCAAATCAATCACATTCAAGAAAAATATACCTGTTGCCAAGAAGAGCGTGGAGCTTAATAATGAGGTCTTCTTCATCTTGACCAAAATTTCCTCGTTTGATGTCGGGTCTAAGATAGTTTATCCATCTTAGCCTGCAACTTTTTCCACAACGGTGCAAACCTGAAATTGTACGTTTAACTAGTCTGATTACGAAGTTGCACAGTTCATGTACGGCGCACTGATATAAGCAGGAATAATTATACGTATTCTATATGATCGCTAGGCTACCCCAAAATGATGAATACCAATGAGGAGCATTTTAGAGATTAGGGTTTGATTTCTGTTGGTAGTTTACCAGAATTCCTGAAACCTGAAAGCAAAATGCAAACATGGAGGTATATACATACCAGCAGCCTTAGGGAGGGAACGCCAACCACCTTCACCGTGAGCTTTGATGTAGTCGACGAGTTTTTGGTCTTCTTGCTTGGACCAAGCTCCTTTATTGTTTCCTTCTTTGTCACAGCAAGGCTTTCTCATTGTTGTCTTCCCCAGTACTCCTCTCCAATATACAGACAGAAATGGAGATGGTGGTTGATGCTTAGGGGCTTGGAGAGAAGGAGAGAAACAAGGCAATTCGAAGTCCAAGATGATTAAAATTTATACAGACAGGAGTTGAGAGGGAGTTGTGGGCTTTGACTATTGGACTGGTTGTTTTTGGTGTTTAGGTGAGTTGAAAATGCGCCTACAGTTGCAACGGATAAGGTCTTCCCTTTCAACTCTTTCCATTAGCTTACCGTTAAGTAACCATCCCTTTCCTTACCTACATGCGATTTTTCATTAATTGCAAGTTTTTTATCAGGTTTCCTATCTACTGAAATCTGCTTTAAAACCTTTTTTTCGGATGGAAGTTTTTTCAGGTAAAGCTAACCTCATAATGAATTGAATTTAAGTATAATTCCGAATTAACACTTTTGATCAATATCTTTCAGTGATTTTCTCCTATTGATCAAAACTTTAACAAAACTATGAAGTTCACGGCATCTTTGAAATATGTTATAGAACAAACCAATCTCTATTGACAATCAAAATGCTTACGGATCATCCCATGTTTCCATTAACAAACTTATGTCCTTTTTAATGGACAGATGAATCAGAATATCATTACACTAACACATTAGTACATGAATATAATTAAGCCTCCAGTTTCGTTTTCTTGAAATTCGTAACAGGTTCTTATTCACGATTCATAACGACAAATGTAAGTGTTGTCTACGTCCATCTTCCATTCTCGGTTCTTAATCAGCGAAGTTAACGTTCTTCAGGAAGGTTTCTCACGTCTCTTAGCCGTGCAACATGCAGGAAACGTTATTAGGACAAGCTAGCAGGAAATTCCACAAACTAAATTAAAAAAGCTCAACGACCAGATTATTAACTTATGATGTGCACGCCTTCAAAGCTAGATGAGGCTTTGCCGCACATCAACAGCTTCTGCTTCATGCAAAAGAGCTCTACTTCCTGTAACAGGATCAAGTTACGGAAACAAAACATTTTAAAAGTTTCTACTCAGATCCTTTCTATTTGATTTCATATGAATTTTATTAATACAACGTATATACAAACAGACACGGAATAGTAACATATTTAAAGTTCCAGTTAGTTCCAGAAAAAGGTTCATTGTCATATACTATTCCGTACATTGCTTTGGTTTTCACTTCTGGATCTTAGTTCTTTACCGAAAGGTATTACTTCCAATACCTATTTTAGAATTTCACGTTCGATCGACAGAAGTTTGAAAGCTTTTGCCATCATCAATGACCCTGTCTCTAGACAATCTCATTTGACTGATCGGTGAATGATATCCTCTAAAGTTCCATCTAACATTCAACCTTCGACAAATTGCAAGCCATTTGGTTATCGAGGAGAAGTGGCTTTAATCGGTTTCTGATGCCCGGTTATGACACAAATCCTGGAAGGAAGCTTATGTTTCAGAGTTATTAACTTGTGTAACGAACAACATTTAACTTCTGCGAATACTGATAGTACAAGATGTAACAAACTGGAACTTTGAATCTAGATGTTATAATATTAATGCCCTAAACTGGCATACGAAAGCCAGTGACATTCATTTCTTGACCAACGGATGGGAACTTGGGATATACCGACCAGTCTATTCCAGGTTAATTATTTCTTGGAAACGTTATCAGTCGCCTTATCATATGGTCAAACAATGTGTATTACTAAACATAGTTTGGTTGTGTTGGAAAATGGAGCAATTATGTTAGTGGAGCAATTAATTAAACTTGATTCATTTATTTGGTTAATGTATTTTTTTATGCATTTATCTTATATTCAAGAACTTGTAATTTCTAAGAGTTAAGTTGAATAAAATAAGTTCATTGTATCTTATGTATTATGAGATGTCTTATACACCTATAAATACCTCATGTACTAGTACATTTGAAATCAAGTCAAGAAGTCAAGAAATTAAAGTGAATTTACAAAGAGAGTTTGAGTGTTCTACTTTCTCTACTTATCTCCTTGTTTTCCTACAAAGTGGCATCAAGAGCTTGGTTGTTTGAAAAATGTCTAGTTCTGTTGTTGCAATTCCCAAACTCACAAAAGAGAATGATGATAATTGGTATGTTCTTATGTAGGTAATTCTTAGCTCTCAAGATGAGCGGGAGATGGTAGAGCAAGGCTATGAAGAACCCACAAATGAAGGAGTATTGAATCAAGCCTAAAGTAAACATGTTGCAAAGTATAGATGCATCACGTGACTTGCTTATACTATGCATTGACCGTATCTTCTAGCTGTTAAGATTATAACAACTGTACATATTATTAGCTAGTAATTATGGAGATTGTATTCAAATTTATCCTCGAGTAAATAGGATTTAGTTTGTGTAACTCTTATATTTAAACCATTGAAAGTTGTCCAATACAGTAAGCGTTTTCCCTATCAAGTGTTAATTTCTATATGGTATCAGAGCCTTTAATCTATAGCCGAGCAAAACCAGTTTTTTTTCTCCAGCAAAATGACAAACCCTTCCTCCAACAATGTCGTTAACGCCGACAACACAAATGCCCCAAACCTGATCGTCCAGTTTAATCCTGCGTCTCAACTCCCGATCAAACTAACCGGAAGCGTTAATTTCTCTACCTGGAAGGCTCAATTCTCCATGCTAATGCACGGGCATGATCTTTTTGGCCACCTAGATGGCACACAAACAACCCCCTCTCGCACTACTGGTGAAACTCAAACCCCAAACCTAGCCTACAGCTTATGGTTTCGTCAAGATCAACTCATTCAGAATGCGCTCATGGCCTCGGTTGATCCAACCATTGCCCCAACTGTTGCTAATGCCGCCTCTGCTCAACTTGCGTGGGAAGCCCTCCACGTTGCCTATGCCAACAAATCTCAATCTCGTCTCTTTAGTCTACGAGATCAACTTGCTCGCCTCAACAAGGACACTCAATCCATGTCCGACTACCTTCATCGCGTCTGGGCACTTGCTGATGAACTTGCCCAAGCTGGTGCCCCTCTTGCTAATGAGGAGTTGGTTGTTCAAATCTTGAGAGGTCTCGGATAGGATTACCGTGAGATATCCGTTGCAATTCGGGCTAGAGATACAACCATCACCTATGAAGATCTTTACGATAAGCTTCTTGATCATAAAGTCTTCATTCAACATGAAGAATCGAAAAAGCCAACTGCCATAATCACTGCTGCTGTGGCTCAGCGCACCAAGCAGGCCAACAATTACAACAACAGAAACAATCGGCGAAACCAGCAGGGATGGCAATCGACTAATCGACCAAAAAATCTGCCCACGCAATGGCGCAATGCGAATCGAGGCAATATGTGGCAGGAGAACAGTGGTGGTGGTGAACCAATCCGTTGTCAATTATGCCGCAAACCTGGTCATGAGGCGAATGTGTGTCGATCTCGGTCTCACAATCATTTCGAAGCCAAAGCCAATTATGCAATGGGGCATTCCAATCACAACTCTTGGCTGCTTGATTCTGGTGCTTCGCATCACATGACATCCGAGCCACGTGACATGCCCGAATACTTTGGCACTGATGGTATTACTGTTGGCAATGGTATGAAAATCCCAATCACCCACTCTGGTTCAACTCAATTAATAGCATCAAATACTGCCTTTAAGCTTCCTAACATTCTTTGTGCACCAGATATTAAACGAAACCTCATTTCGGTGTCGCAATTTTGTCAAGATAATCTAACATCCATTGAATTTTTTCCCGCTTCTTTTTGTGTGAAGGATCTTCAAACGAGGATACCATTGGTGCACGGACGGAGTAGAGATGGCTTGTACGAATGGCCCCAACCAATAACCAAACCACCCCGAGCCTTCACTGTCAACAAAAACACCTCTATTGATGTTTGGCATCATATATTAGGTCATCCCCACTTACGGATTCTGCATTTCATTTGTAGCAAATTTTCTTTACCAATTTCGAAACAAGACAATTTTACATCTTGCAACTCTTGTCAATGCAATAAATCGCATCGAAAACTGTTTAAAGAATTTAGTCTCTTGAGTATAAAATCGCTGCAAACCATTTTTAGCGATTTATGGGGTCCCTCACCAGTGCTTTCGATAGACAAAAAATTATACTACTATATTTTTGTTGATCAATTCACCAAATATACTTGGCTTTACACCTTGAAAAACAAAAGTGAAGTGAAAGAAATCTTTGAAACACTTCGACCATTGCTTGAAAAACACTTTGATACTAACATTCTATCCTTTTACACTGATGGAGGCACTAAATACAAAAGCCTTGACCCTTATCTTATATCAAATGGCATAGAACATCTAGTGAGTCCCCCATACACACCACAAAGAGTTACAATAGTTGAGCGTCGCCATCGCCACATTGTTGAAACGACAAAAGCCTTAACGACCGAAGCCTCTATCCCACCGTCCCTCTAGTCCTTTGCTTGTCAATATGCTGTGTACCTCATCAATAGACTGCCCACCCCATTGCTCCAATACAAATCGCCATATGAGCAACTTTTCAAGAAACCACCAACATACGACACCTTAAAAAGCTTTGGCAGCCTATGTTACCCATGGCTTCGGCCATATACCAAACACAAACTCAAACCAAGATCGACTCCTTGTGTGTATTTGGGTGTCTCCCTTAGTCATCATTGCCATATTTGCTTTGACCCTGTGCAATCCAAAATTTACTTGTCGCGAGATGTAACATTTGTGGAAACTGAATTCCCCTACCAACACTGGTTCAAACATTTGCTGCACCAAACAAAATCCATTGAACGGGATATGTTCCCTGTCCACAGCTGTGATCACCAGCCACCAATTGATCCGCCAACCTCTGACCTGCCCCCCAAACTGCCGCAACCAATAAATGTGCCATGTTTCACTATAACTGCTGCCCTTGCTCCACCGATCCCACCGAGACAAGTCATCGCCTCCACTGCTGTGCCAATGGCATCCTCGATCACCCAAGGTACACACTTGATCACTACTTCTTCTCCCATATCAATTACTGCCACAACACAAACACTTGAACCACCTAATGTTACACCCGCAAACTAACCTGAACCCCAGCAGTCTACTACACCTGAAACTGTGCCATAACCAGCCGTGAATACAACCCCTCAGATTATTACCTGTTCCCAAAATAATATCTTTAAACCAAAAGCAAAATTTAATTGCCTAGCTAGCCTATCTCCCGATGTCACACCTACCACTGTTAAATAAGCCCATAAACACTCAGAATGGAGGGATGCTATGAAAGCAGAATTTGATACATTAATGAGAAACCAAACATGGGAATTGGTTCCTCACAATAAAACAAAAAATAATGTTGCTTGTAAATGGCTTTTCAGGATCAAACGGAAACCGGATGGGACAATAGACCGATACAAAGCACTGCTAGTTGTGAAGGGATTTACACAACGTCCGAGTATTGATTATCACTCTACCTTCAGTCTGATGGTCAAGCAAACAACGGTTCGGGTCGTTCTCTCTATTACCATCACTAAAAATTGGGTGATCCGGCAACTTAATGTTAACAATGCATTCTTACAAGGTGATCTTCAAGAAGAAGTTTATATGTCTCAACCACCTGGATTTGAATCTAAAGCTGCACCTAATCATGTTTGTTGACTTCGGAAGGCTATCTATGGTCTAAAACAGGCTCCTTTAGCATGGTATACCGCTCTCACAAATTACTTGCAAGAGCTTGGCTTCATCAAGTCCAAATCTGATAATTCCCTCTTTACATTGTGCATTGGATCAATTCAAGTAATCACATTGGTTTATGTCGATGATATCATCATCAAGGGCAGCCATGAATCTGTTGTAGCACGAGTAGTCACCTCCTTTGCAAGCCGGTTTTCGATAAAAGATCTTGGGCAGCTGCATTATTTCCTGGGAGTTGAGGTAACGTGAAATGCAAACAACTTATTCTTGAGTCAAACTGGCGATGTTGAGGAGCTCCTTACTGCTGAAAATATGCACGAATGCAATGCTGCTCCAACACCTATGAGTAGCACCGAGGCACTTACTTTACATGATGGTGCACCCTCATTCGATGCCACACAGTATCGCACGGTGCTTGGGAAGCTACAATACTTATCTTTCACCCTCCCAGATATCAATTACTCAGTAAACAAGCTCTCTCAATTCATGCATCAACCATCTGAGGTACATTGGAGAGCACTGAAACGAGTTCTTTGCTATCTGCGAGGAACGTCAAAGCTTGGTTTGCTACTGCTTCGAACAAAAGACTATGCCTTGTCCATGTACACGGATGCAGATTGGGCGGGTGATCTCGATGGACGGAACTCAACGTCGGGTCAAATACTATTTCTAGGGGGCAATCCAATTAGTTGGGCATCCAAGAAACAACAGACTGTCGCTCGATCATCCACTGAAGCTGAGTTCAAAGCGGTAGCTAATTCAGTCTCTGAGGTAAGTTGAGTTCAAAATTTGCTGCGTGAACTTCGCGTACACCCCACAGCCACTCCGACAATCTATTGTGACAATGTTGGTGTGCTCTATCTAAGCAAGAACCCGGCCATTAACACTCGAATGAAGCATGTTGCTGTAGACTTCCATTATGTTCGAAACAAAGTCCAGCAAAATCAAATCAATGTTGTTCATGTACATGCCAAGGATCAACTTGCTGACACTCTTACAAAACCTTTGGCAAAGTCTGTCTTTCATCACCATTTGTCCAAGCTCGGAGTTGCTTCCAACTGCAAGCTTAAGGGGGCGTATAGATGCATCACGTGACTTGCTTATACTATGCATTGACCGTATCTTCCAGCTGTTAAGATTGTAACAACTGTACATATTATTAGCTAGTAATTAGGGAGATTTTTATTCAAATTTATCCTCGAGTAAATAAGATTTAGTTTGTGTAACTCTTGTATTTAAACCATTGAAAGTTGTTTAATACAGTAAGCGTTTTCCCTATCAAGTGTTAATTTCTATACAAAGGAATCGTAAAATGGATCAACATGCTCTTAGCATTATTCATGTGACATTAAATGATGAAATGTACTAGAAAGTGTCAAGTGCAACAAAGGCAATGCAAGCATAGGATATTCTTCAAAACGTTCACAGAGGAGTTGAGAAGGAGAAAAAAATGCATCTTCAAACTTTGGGAGGTGAGTTTGAATCCTTGCAAATGGAGAAGTTTGAATATATTCATTATTATTTTACAAGAAGTCTTGACAACTACCAATCAAGCGAGGAGATATAGCAAAAAATTAAAAGATGCTCAATTGGTGGAAAAAATTATTCGTACTCTTGATTCAAATTTTGATCTTCTTGTTGTGGTTATTGGATAATCCCAAGACTTGAAAGACATGAACACCGATGAATTACAAGAATATTTACAAGCTAATAAAGAAAGATTTAAGGAGGAGTCTTTAGTTTAAACACTTCAAGCTAAGTTGTCTTTAAAAGATAAAGAGCAAAGGTTCTTTAGCTCACACGGAAGAGGAAGAGATCGAGGTCAAGGCTATAAAAAGGGTTGAAATCATAATGATTATAATCATGGTCATGGAAGAGGAAGAGGAAGAAACAAATATCATTCAATATTGAAGAATCAAGCCAACAATCACAAAACTCAAAAGGTTGTGGAAGCTATGGATATAAAAGCAAATGTGATGTTCTTATCCTTATAAAAAATGGTGGCCTTAGACTTATTTCACATGTCCACTATATTCCTTCTTTAAAAGAAAATATCTTGAGCTTGGATAATTACTATAGGATAGGTATGAAAGATAAAACATAAACTATAACATAAGGGACTTTTGGCTACATTTTCTTTAGCTACGAATTAAAAATTGTCACCAAAAGGCAGCTATTCACAACAAACCACAAAGTCGTCACTAAAAGTCTTACATTAGCGACATTTCACACAATAGTCACTAAATTATTATATTTTGCAACGATTAAGTAGAATAGTCGCAAAATGAGGCATTTTTTGTGATAGCTTTGCAATTTTATTGCCAATGTGATATCATTTAAAGACGTTTAAGTGAATCATCAGTAGAAGTTAAGCTCAATGAATACGTTTTGCGATGATTAAAAGTAATTGTCGCAAAATGTGCCACTTTTTGCGACGTGTTTTGCAATTTCATCGATAATATGATAGCATTGAGCGACTAACAAAATAGTCGAAAAAAGTAATGTTTTGGTTAAATATTTCATATTATTCGATAATTTCTTAGGAAAATTTTTATAAATTTTTGTATGTGATAGTATTTTTAAAATTAATAATTTTTTAAAGATAATTTTTTAATACTAAGTGTACTTATTAATCCTAATTAAGGTAATTATAATTGACATTTATATGATTTTTCATATTTTATCATTTGCCTTGTTTATAAATTTGTCTAAATAGTTAATGCATTCAAACTCTATAAATTTGTTTAAATCTATGGATTTATACATAAATGATTCTTTAATGATGCCTATTATACATAGTAGTACTACACCTCCGTTCATACAAAAATTTCATGAAAATAAAATGAAACATCTAAAAATTATAAAATGTTTTCAAAGTTTTAAACATATTTTTGAAAAACATATAATAGGTATTTTAAAATTTGAAAAATAAATATATTTTGGACATAAAAAGATAATCATACCTGAAATTTTAATATTATATAGGATCAAAATATCATAAATTTAAGTTAACTACTATATATTCTCAATCATTAATATTAATTAACAATAAATAATAATACATATAAATATTGAAATATGGTAAGCAATATAATATAATGATATATATGTGGTAAGTAGTAAAAGATGTTAATTATAAGTTTAACAATTCTTACAGACAAAATAACAAATAAAGTTCAACGCCTAATATTCCACTGAAAGAAAAAGAAATAATAATTTTTTTAGATTTCTAGTGACATTAAAGTTGGTAGAAAAGGTGAAGGGGTTTCCAATGTCTGAATTCTCAAGAAGCCTCCTTGCATGCTCCAAGTCATCAATTGAAATAGTTAAAGATTGTCCCTCAAGGTTTGGTGAATTGACACCCTATTTAACTTCTTTGCTTTAACTAAATTTGCAGAAGATATGGTGAACGAGTTCCCATATGCAGTATGCATGATGGTATTAGATGAACCACATGTACTTAAGCTTTTCAGCTAATAAGCAAAGAGAATAGAACAATCAAAATCAAGTCAAATTCGAACACATATATACCTGACTAATAAACTTCATGATTGTCACAATGAACATACAGTTTTTGCAATAGACCACTATTCTGAAACAACTGATTTTCCTAATCCTGTACAAATCGTCACCACCGCCTCTGGACATCTGGCCGCAGCTGCCGCCGCTAAGAAGAAGCCTCCGCCGCCGCCTCCAAAGCGCACTCCGAGCTCGCAGAGCACTTTCGTCACGGCACTGTACGATTTCGTCGGCCAGAGCAACGGCGACTTGACCTTTAGGGAAGGCGACCGCATCAGGGTCATCAAGCGGACCGACAGCACGCAGGACTGGTGGGAGGGAGAGCTTGCAGGCGTGAAGGGCCACTTTCCGGCGAACTACTGCCAGGTGGCGTGATTGGGTATCGGTTGGATTGTGAGCTCATGGCTTTGTAGGGATGGCGTTCTGTGATTGGCGGCTTTCCGCAATGAGACGAGCGATGGAGGACTGGGTGCGGGTTTTTGACGGCTCATACACTTGATGATCTCTTCTACTCCTAAATAGAGACAATAGCATTCCGGATTTGGATGCGCGACAGTCAATGAGGCGACTGAGCACACAAGGAATTATATACATTACGAAGTATGATTATTGCCGCGCAATTGGTACAGCGCTTGGGTATTCCATATCTTCTTTTCTCAATTGAGCTTTGTGAATGTCTGG
>JANKOE010000002.1:32295691-32309936 GCA_026284465.1 Erythroxylum citrifolium | reverse complement strand
GTGCCTCCGATCCTGTCTCTTGCTCTTCCGTCTGAGACTGGTCGTGTTCTCAGCATCCAATCCCATACTGTTCAGGTATTCCTTCTATTTCTGTTTAGTTGACATTTTCTCAAAAGCTGTAATTTTTAATTAATTATTTTCGATGAAACGTTTTCTTTTGATTTTCATGGAGTTGGATGTTATCTATATTTTCCTTTGGTTATCAATACGATTAGTGGTTAACCAACCAGGTTGAGACAGAGTATCGGGGATATTTTATTTGTAAGTGATCAAAAGAAAGTTTTAAGTTGAGGTCCATATTGCTTCATCAAATCATAATTACGGAAAAGGGAAGTCTTGGTTTCATTGTTGGCTGTGCGGACAAGTTGATATTGTTACCACTCTCTGCTTTTTGTGTCTTCGTTGTTTACTGAGTTCAATATCTAAATGCTGATACGAATAGATTGTACCAAATTCACATCAGATTTTCAGTGCCCAGTGGCTGGCAAACTCGTTTAATGGTCAATAATGGAATGTTCCATTGACGATATTGTTACGCTCGTGGCTTGTTTGCATGTAATTGAAGCATGGCAAAATTTAAGAAAACGCACAAAGGCACATTACCAATAGACTTTATAAAACTGGAAGTAGAGATACTTTTCTCAATCTCTCTCTCTCTCTCTATTCTGAGGTCACCTTGACTTTCTATTTTGTATGAATGTGTAATTGGTCTTGGTTTGTCTTTATGGAATGCAAGAGCAAAGTCTTAAGGAATTAAGCTGGGAAGAGAAACAATTACAAATTTTTTCTCAAGCTAGCTCAAAAATTAAAACTTTACAGAAACATTTACAAACGCATGCGGTTGAATGGATTCACCATTTTCCTGTCTTTTTTTTTTTCTTTTCTTCCTATGACTGAACACTCCTAAAAAGTTTAGGAAAAATATGAGACTACCATTTGACTCCTCATATATATTTCGAACATCTCAGTCTTTATCAATGTATTAGCAATAATTTATGCTTTCAAGTTCGCAATAACAAACTGGATTATTAAATTTCACAATTTATCCTAATTTTCTTGGTTAAGATATTCTTCTTTGGCTACAAATGTTCTATTGGTGCAGTTTATTGTTTTATGATGAGTTACATACAAAAGAATGCTCAAAGTGCATGCCAATATTAGTGAACACATTCATATTCTTATTGATTACAACCAGCATACAGTTTGTGATGGTAAGAAATAGAATCTAATGAGTGTTTGAGCGAGATGAATGATAAACCCACTTCTAAATTCTACTGTTTGTTAAGGGTATTTAATCTTACAATAAGAGTAAAAGTAAACAATCTGATTAAAAAGAGTAAAATATGTTATTTCTTTTATTCTGCATGCTAATAGTAAATGTTAAGTGTATAAAGTTATGACTTTGAGTTGAATCAAGTACGTTCAGTAACTATAGACAAGATGTATTCTTTGAATACCTAGCTTTGTGGAGTAAAATCTTATATTAATCTTTGTTATTGGCATATTTCTATTTTCATTTGAGATTGTGTTTCTATCTTGACAATGACAATTTTGTTAATTTTTCCTTAGGGATATGTTGGCAATAAATCAGCTGTCTTTCCTCTCCAACTATTGGGCTATGATGTGGATCCAATCAATTCTGTACAGTTCTCAAACCATACAGGCAAGCTGCTTATATTACTTCCTTCAAACAGTCTCACAACTCTGAGGCCTGATATGCGGTGCGATCTTTCTGTCAATCTGTATAAGTTCAGGCATTTCTTAGTAAAAGCTGTTGGTCATTTCTTATTGCTTGATAATGGGCAGGATACCCAACCTTTAAGGGCCAGGTTTTGAATGGACAACAACTATGGGATTTAATAGAAGGTCTTGAAGCTAATGAGTTATTGTTTTATACTCATCTGTTGACTGGTATGTTTCACAATGGTGCATGTTGTTTCTTCAGAAGAAATTTAATGTATGTGCTACAATTATGACATGTTTCTGTCTATTGGTGCATCTTTTGATAACTTCAAAAGCAAAGGATTTTATGACATTATTTGTGAAGAAGTTTTCTGTTATTTTCTAAAAATTCATACTGAAGCAGAACAATATGATATCTTGGAAATTTGAATTAGGTCTATGAACTTATTGATTACATCTCGGTGATGTCTCATCATGAACTTTCTGGTTGAATAGGTTGCCTGTTTTGTACTGCACCACAATATTATTTCAGTGGTCATAAATGCTTTAACCAAACAACATATCTATTGCACCTCTATCCATGAATGACTTCCCTTTTTGTGCTTCACATACCTAAGTTTTTTTTTTTTGCAGGTTATATTGGTTCAGAGTCATTTCTGAACACTGTATTGGAGGTTGTTAGAAAACTTCGCTCCATAAATCCTAAACTAATCTATGGTGAGGAGGACACATTTTGGTTTCTGCCTTTTGAAGTTGTGGGCTTTATTCTTCTACGGTTTATATTTACTTGTGCTATGTCAAGCCATTCTCAAATAACTTTCAGTCTATTAATTAGACCTTTGGAAATATGGGTTTATGTAACCATCTTTTTGTGGATGTAAGCTGTTTTGTTTGGATAATCTATGTATGAGCCTAAGGGATTCATATTATATGCTGAAAAGAAGTGAAAATCATACTCATTTAGCAGCTTTGCTTGTTTTAGCAGTGCATATAAAGTGAATGAAAGAATTGATGATGGGTTAGTTGTTTGGTGATAGTTGGTTTCAAGTGTCCATAATCTATGAGCCTCAAATGTTGACACATCAAGAAACTCCTGATAACTAATTAATTTATGGAAAATAATGATTGAATCCTTCCTATTTTTCTCAATGATATTCTAATCTCTTGTTTTCCTGTTGAGGGTGTACAACATTGATTTTGGTCTAAATTAATTGAGAAACACCCTTTGCATCCAGCCTCATTATAGGTGTTTGCACGTTATGGATGATTGATGTGTATGCTGGTCGTTTCTCTGAGAACATTGATATAGGACTGGTATAGCTTTGTTAACTTTAACTGAAGATTTGCAACAGTTACTTATTCTTATGTTTGTGTTAAGCTTAGTTTAATGTAGTAGACATGTATTATTAGTGTAGCAGACTGTTTACTCGTTGTGTTGGAATGAGATATGAAGTTCCTTTCTGTCTTCTTTACTATAGTATGGGAAACATTGAAGGTTTTAAATTCTCTTCTAAAACTGAATTTGAGGAAATTGTCTTGCTATATCACATATCTATTTCTCTTGTTTGTTAAAAGCTTTTATTTTTTCTTGTCAAGTTTGTGATCCAGTATTAGGTGATGAAGGAAAGCTTTATGTACCACCGGAACTAGTTTCAGTATATCGTGAGAAGGTGAGCTTCTAATTATCCACATTTGGTAGTTTTTTGCCATCTTGTAGAGGTCTTTGCGCCTTTTTTTTAACATTCAGGCATCAATATCATCCATTCCCCCCAATCATAACTAAACTTCCTTGTAGATTGTTTAGGAAAATTTTGCTTTAGCATTCCAATGAGTAAATATTTGCACAAATCAACTTGAGATTAACACGTTCAAACAGTAGATTGAGTTTGTTTATTTCCATGATCAGGAAGGTGAGTGACCTAACTTCAATTTGTTTTAAGGATGATGCAGTTTGGTTACATTCTGTGTTTTTAGGTTGTTCCCGTGGCTTCAATGTTGACCCCTAATCAATTTGAAGCAGAACAATTGACAGGGTTAAGGTACTTGAACCTTCACAATAGACATGGCTGAGCATATCACTGTAGGTTTATGATTGCTTATTTTTAATTATTCCTGTTTCTTAAACTAGTTTTCTTCTCCTTTCTGCAATCTGATTCTGCCAAGGATCTCATAAAAGTTTCTCAGCATCATGAGAGAAATTGATTACTTTTCTACTCCTAAAATTTATACATACACTCGCATGGTTATTATTTAGTCATATAGAAGCGTTCCCAGCATAATGGTCTTTTTAATGGAATCACAAAGCTTTTTGAGTTTGTGACGGCAATAGTATGAGCCTTGAGAATATATAATTTCATGCAAATTGCTCAGTAAAAGAATTGTTACAACTTTGGCCTCCAGAGTGCTGCAAAAAAAATCTTTAATGTCTTGTTCTTGCAGTTGTGACGAATTACATAGTTGATAACTGAAACCACCTGGTCTGATATTATCAGAAACATACTGGGCCTTGAATAAAAATTGTTGTGGGCATCAAAAAGTTGCCTGTCAAAGATGCTTAGAGACATACATATCTGCTAACTCCAGTTATACATGCTTTTCTTGCTGATTTCTTTCATAGTTTTAGACATTTATTCATGGTTTTAGATTTTAAAATTTTTATCTCGTTTAAGTTGATTGAATTCATACATTGCCCAAGGGGATTAGTTTGAACATTGAATGGAATTGGTTTAGCAGATTATAAAGAGCAACTGGTTCTCCTCTTCTTCTCAACAGTGTGTAGTTAGCTTTTTATTTTTTTCTTCTATGGGGCTTACCCTCCTTTATTTTCCTGTTTCTTAACATGTCAGTGTTTCTTTGCGTATGTAGATATTGTAACTTCATCTCTAGATCATAGAGATTTTCAATGTCCTTACGTGCCGGGCCTTAATCTGTATATTGTTGAATGGAAAAACTTCTATCTAAAGTGTGCAACAACTAAGTAAAAACGATTATCTGTTTCTGATTATAATTTTAACAAGATTGCAATTGGAGATTTCTAACTTCCTTTGTCAATATTGATTATTTGCCATATAATTATAATCATGTTACAGGATTGTGTCTGAAAAAGATGGTCGGGAAGCTTGTTCAATTCTTCATGGTGCTGGCCCTTCAAAGGTTTGTTAATTAATTACATTTTCAAGCTACTGTAAGGACCTTTGAATCTTTTAACACCTCTTAGTCTCATGCTTCTACTTTTTCCTCAATTTATTCTTATGTTTTAAGCGCATCGACTTTGGGTAGCCTAAGTACAGAAGGCTTGTAACTTAAATCTGTCAGGATTTTACATGTTTATTGCATGATGGGTAATGCTTACTGAATAATTAATGTTTAGAAATGCATTTTTTTCATCCCATATGTTAAATTTGCAATGGGCCTACGGGCCCACAAAAAGAGGAAAGTTAGACCACATACAAGCCCAAGTGAGGTTCCATCCTAAAACCAATTGGTGATAAGTGGAGTAGCCCACTAGGCTTATATGTTAGTCTTCTTTCCCCGATGTGGGACACTCACATGTGGGTATTCTCAACATCATATATTTTGTAGGCAATGACAAAAGATGTTTGTCAAGGTTCACAAATCTAGAATGTATCTTATCAAAATTTAACCTTGAGTTTGGAACACTTAATTTGCTGGTGAAACTGACTGTTTTTTGCACATCCCAGCTTTGCCTTTCTCATATTTTTTTTTTATATAAATATTTGATGAACTTTAGGTTGTGATCACAAGCATTAATATAGACGGCAATCTTCTTCTAATTGGCAGTCACCAAAAGGAGAAGGTAAGCTCTATGATTTCGGGTGGTATAGACATGAATTACAAGATTTCCTCTTTGGATTTAGTTTTGTTTGCTTCTAAATTTGTAGTTCAGCCTATTCTGTTGTATAAATGTCTGAAGTTATTTTACGCCTAGTAACTTAAAATGCCTAGTTGGAAATTTGACTATGTCTCTTCCTTTAAATATCCGTTACGGCTTGACTTTAGCATAGGGAAATATTATTATTTAACTGTTAACATGAATTGCATAAGTATGTGGCCAAGGAATTTTCTCAAAACTTTTAGTTACTGGATATATACTTTGAAGCATTTGAGATAAGCAAAATAGGGAATCAGTTTCCGTTGGAATTGATGGTCTTTTGGATTCAGATGAATGCCATAATCTTTAATTATGATATTTGAAAACTATATTCAGGAGAAAAAGGTTATAATTGACTAACTTCATTGACATTTATGTATAGACATTTCTTATAATGTTCAGCATTTAACAAAGTTAACATTTTAAGAACCACTTTATAACCGAGTTCGGAGTACTTATATTCTATTTGTGGGGACACTACACTTGGTAAATGGTAGTAAACTAATGACCTTGCACCTTTTTGCCAAATTATGAAAAATAATTATAACAGTAAACATATCTTTAGAATTCTCAAGGCTTATTTTTTCCCATGGATTGCATTATGGTTCTAAAGGCAAGAACTTGTTTCTGGGATCTTGAGTAATGATTTGGCTTTTGATTGGAGCTTTCTTCCTTTTATCTTTTTCATGTATTCATTTCTTATACAGGGACACTCTTCTGAGCAATTCAAGATTGTGATACCTAAAATTCCTGCATATTTCACGGTATACCAACATTTCTTTCACTAAAAAAACTTGCTCCAATATTAACGTAATGAGAATAAATTTGGCTAATGGAAGCATTGGGGTTTTTTTTTTTTGCTTTCTACATAAGTTTGTTTATTTTCTGTGTTGCTATGCTTATGAACAATCATTTTGTGTGTATGATAGAATTTTTAGATGATTCTTCGTGATAGAATTTTGTGCCCACTAGAGGATGCTTCATGATAGAATTAGATGGAAGAAAAGTTACTTTCCTGCTATTAGTTTGATGAATTTGTTTCCTTTCTTTTGAATTATGTCAACAGTTGCAGTTTTTAAATTCAAAATACTATAAATCTGCTAATGTAACCATAGGATCACTGCAGTATTCTGGTACAATTATCATTTGATAATATGTTTGGGCTCAGTAACAATGGAAAATTGACTGTGGTTATCGATTGTAATGGCTGATAGCTTGCAGTAAAGTGTCTAATATGGCCAGCTGTTAGATCATTTGAACTCGTTTGTTCAACTGTCACTCTATATCTTATAGACCATGTCTTTGTGGCGTGAACTATATAGCCTCAATCTGGAATGCCATAACATTTGCTGCTTGGGCAGGTCAGACTTGAATGTTCCGTTCATACAGATTGTAATATGCAGCCTGTTAATTCAATGAGAACACCCTTACTCCTGGGCCATTTGTTTATCCTTTACTGGACTTGTCCTTTTCCACCTATTTTTCCGATAATATATTTAGTGCAAACCTCTGAAATGCTATTGCATGGTAAATACAATAACTTTATATGATAAGTTGAATACAATCGTATGTTGTTATATCTCGAGACAATATAAGTACCATATGATCTTGTCTCTTTAATGTGTTATTTTGTCTTGCAAGTAAAACAAATAAGCACATAATTTTGAATTGATGCAAAACAATCGGCCAATTTAATCAACTCTCATTATGTTTCCCGACATATGTATGCGGCAGGGGACAGGAGATCTAATGACGGCACTTCTACTTGGATGGAGTAATGTAATGAATTTTACTTGTACCGTGTTCAGTTTATCGGGAACTGCCTTATAAAAATTTTGAATTTATGTTTCCTCTGATTATTTCCAGAAATACCCGGATAACCTTGATAAGGCGGCAGAGCTAGCAGTATCAAGCTTGCAGGTATTTTTGAACTCTCTTTGAGATAACTTTAAATGCTAGAAGTACGATCATTTTACAAAACTTTGTTTGTACAGTTGTGTGCGTAAGCTTTGGTAAGTTGTCAAGCTTTCCTGATGTTAAATGTATAATACTTGCAAAGAGATGTCGTGCTAGTCCTCTTGTTTACCACCAGAAAAAGAAGGGGCAAAAGACAAATATGGTGTTTGTGTAGCAACTGACTAACGGTCGAATTTTACATTCGCAGGCGCTTCTGCAAAGAACGTTGACTGACTATAAA
Source organism: Erythroxylum citrifolium (assembly GCA_026284465.1). Lineage (NCBI taxonomy): Eukaryota > Viridiplantae > Streptophyta > Magnoliopsida > Malpighiales > Erythroxylaceae > Erythroxylum > Erythroxylum citrifolium. The sequence continues at coordinate 32,302,164 of JANKOE010000002.1, read as the reverse complement.
AGAGCTGGATACGATCCTCAGTCTAGTAGCTTGGAGATTCGATTGGTCCAAAGTCAGGAAGACATACGCCATCCACAAATCAAATATCAGGCCCACAAGTACTGAGTAATTAATTTGTACCATAACTGGGATACTTGATGCGCTTCAAAGCTAGTTTTCTTAAGCTATCCTCCCTTTAAAAGTCGATTAGACACTTTTTAACAAAATGACGACCGTCTGAACAGTAAAATTTTATGAATTTTCCTTCTGAACTGTACATATTCTTGTCAACGCACTGTATTCATGGCATTGCTTTTGGAAAAAAAAGTCATTATACACTTAATAGGGTTTGGATTCTCTTCATCATCCAAATACCAAAGCATTGGGAGTGTTATGGAGAGACTGGCACTTGGTTGCTGGTAGAGAAAGATACTAAAACGTTTAAACCAGATCCCCGGTCAAAACACAGGGTATATATGAATTGAACTTGACAGGTTAAATTTATCATAAATGCTATAAGGTGCAGTGAATTCAATATGTTGTTTGCCCTCTGGATTTTTTGTTTCTCGCTGGCCATCTGTATTAGATTGGTCTTCATCTATTTAACGATTTTGAATCTATAGATATATATATTTGTTAAGTAGGGTAATATGTCTATGAAGTCATGGGGCGATGATGAGTTGATATTTTATGAAATTGAGAAACATGTAATTCTTTAAATCGGGTATTAGTACAAAATCAAGATGTGAATGGGTTATTGCACCCTCTTAAATGGAAAGTATCAGAGAGGTGTCATGAGTATTTCAGAGATTAGTTTACATACATGGCGGAGACCAGTGAGAAACAACAAATGGAAAGCGCTATGTATGTTGGCATGGTTAATTTGGTTTTCCATACAAGTTTGTCCATGGAACCAACGTAACTAGCAAGCGATACTTTCTTTCTCAGCTGCTGGTTTACTTAAAACCACCCATCAGAGAGGAAATTATTGCAGCATCGGAGTTATAGAGAATGGACTAGAAAGGGCACTTGAAATGGGCATTGAAAACGTGATAACCTCCACGTAGTGGAAAGGATTAATCGAGATGTCCAGCGTTGGACTTATCAAGTGTCGGTGACTCACCAATGGAAATGGTCTCTTAAAGCTCAAGGCAAGGAATGGAAACCGACGAGTAAAGTTTTCATTAAAGGAGACTATTAGGAAGTGATGGGTATGGAAAAGAATCAGTATGAAGAAATCAAAGAGATTGAGGAGGCAGAACAAGTAGCAAAAAACCAAGAGATGGTTCGGTCAGTTAATGTATCCCCAAAAATAAGGGAGTGCAATCCAACGGAGAATAAGCAGTGGGATGTTGATAAGGTACATGCTCTTTTATCCTCTGATGACGCATGTGTCGTTCTCTCGATTCCCTTTGCTTCTTCGGCTTCTGATAAGGTGATTTGGCATTTTGATAAAAGGGGAGTGTATACTGTGAAATCTGGTTATTATTTAGCATCTTATTTGAATCGAACACCTGAAATTCATACTGAGGTTGACTGGAAGCTTGTCTGGAGTTTGCGTGTTCCCCCGAAAGTGCGAGAATTTGCTTGGCGTGCATTGCGAAATCTTTTGCCGACTAAGCATCGATTACATCAGAGGGGTATGACTGTTGCTCCTTTCTGTAGCTGTTCTACTTCCATTGAGGATCTTGACCATGTTCTTTTGCGGTGCCATACGGCATTAGATTTATGGCGGCTTTGGGGACGTGCAGGTACTGCGGTTGCCTTGCCGTTTCAGGATTGCTTTGTTGCGCTTTGCCAAGCGGCCGATAGGTCCATAGTCGAGGAGTTTGTCATGTTGTGTTGGCGTTTATGGTGGGCTCGGAATGAAGTTGTTTGGAGTGGACGGAGTGTCCCGGTTGGTGTAATTTTGCAGCAAGCTTTGGGGTTCTGGCATGAGTGGATTGAGGCGCAGCAACGTCGGACAGTGCAACTTCCTTTGTCCTCTGTCTCAACTGCTACAGCTAGTTCGGACACCGTTATTGGATGGCGATGTTACTCTGATGCCGCAATTTTCGAAGCTGCTGGGCGAGTGGGTACGGGAGCCGTGACGTGTGCTGATGATGGTGGTTTTATACATGCTTTCACGACGTCCCGACCAGGTTATTTCTCTCCTCGAGTTGCTGAGGCTTTAGCATTGAGAGAGGCGTTGGAGCAAGTTTCGGTTCGATGCAGTGGCTGTGGGACTGTGTTTGTCGATGCCCAGAATGTGGTAACATCACTCTATAGTAGTGAACCCGATTGGTCCGAATTTGGTTCGATTATTTATGATTGCCAGTTGCTTTTAGCACAACGGCCAGATATTCAGGTTAGGTGGCTAAGTCGTCAGTCTAATGTCTTAGCCCATCGTTTAGCTCGTAATTCTCTTTCGTTTTTTTCTAGTATGTTTACCACCTCTCCTCCATTATGTATTTCGGACTTTTTTTAGTTTAATGCATTCGGTGGTTTTCCCTAAAAAAAAATACTGTTTCGATTCAGCAAAAGGAAGTTCATCACAATCTATCAAAAGATGTCTGTAAGCCTTCAATGAATAAAGGAGGAAATGAGCTAGAAACTAGTGGTACTAATCCAAATGAAGGAGCTTCGGCTATTCAACAGATTGAACAAAGTCTATCAAAGGCTGATTTGCAAAATGGTAGTAATCAAGAGGAGTAGTTTGATCAGGTTACCTCTCATAAAAGTATTAGGAGCAATAGGAAAAGCTTCAAAAGGAAAACAAATTGCCTATGACTTTGATTGTATGGAATGTGCGTGGAATAAATAATCCTTCAAAGCTTAATGCTTTAAGGGATTTTGTACCAAAAGAAAAGCTTAGGGTTTTTGTATGTTGGAGACTAAAATTAAAGAAGTTAATCTGAATAAATTGGCTTGTCTAGATAGCAACCGACAATTCATTACAAACCATCAAAGTCATGTATATGGAAGGATTATTATAGCTTATGATGGTGATTTTTTGAAAGTGGAGGTTCTGGAATCAAGCCAGCAATATATACACACTAAGCTTTATTTTAAAATGGAAAATTCTTAGGTCTTAGCTACTTTTATCTATGGATTCAACACTGTGTTCCAAAAATTTGATCTCTGGAATGACCTAAGAAGGATTAAGATTTTGGTAAATTCCCCTTGGGTGGTGTGTGGGGATTTTAATACCACTTTGTTCATATCAGAGGCTGAAGGTAATTGTACTCTACTCAACTACTCCTCTGATATGTTTGATTGTATGCAGGAGGTGGAACTTATAAATCTAAAATCTAAAGGTCATAAGTTTACTTGGACAAATAAGCAAAGTTCTATTTGGCACGTCAGAAAAAAATTAGATATATAGGGCTTTGGTAAATGTGGAATGGCTATATACCTTTTCAAGAAGCACTGTGAAATTCCTAGACCCTGGCATCTCAGACCATACTGCTATAAAGATTGATAAATTGTTTACTATCTCCAGAGTCTATCATCCTTTCAGATTTAACAATTTTCTGGCTAACATGGAAGGATTTCAAAAAGCAATAGCGGAGGGATTAGAGCATGGATGCTATGGGACTAAGCAGTACATATGTATCCAAAAGCTCAAGGCTATAAAATAGGAGCTGAAGAGTCTTAATTACAAGAGAGGTCTGAATCTTTATAAGGAGATTGAAATAACTAGAGATAAACTCTCTTCTATTAAAAAATCACTAGCAGAAAATCCCTTAGATAGTGCTCTAGCTATAGCAAAGAAGGTAGCTATGAAAAATTACTTGGAAGTGGTGGATAACCAATGTTCTTTATTGAAGCAGAGAGCTAGAATTAAGTGGATAAAAGATCGAGATATATGTACTAAGTTCTTCTTCAATTCTATGTTAGCTCGAAAGAATGCCAACAGAATATCCTCCATTAAAACTGAAGCTGGTGTGGAAGTTTTCAGATAGGATGACTTAGCTAAAGAAGCCATGATCTTCTACAAAAACCTACTGGACTCAGAAACTACCCTGGCAAAGCTTGTTTATGATCTTAGACAGTTTGTAACCACTAAAATTCCTGATCATGAAGTTGCTTGGTTAATAAGACCTGTTACAGATCAGGAAATTGGGAAGGTTATCTTTAATATGAATGGTTTTAAAGCTCTAGGATTTGATAGCTTGAATGGTTTTTTTAATCAGAGAACTTGGAATAGTGGGGGGGGGGAGAATAGTCAAGGAGGCAGTGCATAAGTTTTTCCTAAAAGGAGTTCTACTAAAAGAAATAAACAAGATCTGCCTTTGTTTGATCCCTAAAAATTCCAGCCTAGATACTTGGAGTGACTACAGTCCTATTTCGTGTACAAATTTCCTCTACAAGATCATTGCCAAGATTGTGGCTAATAGGCTGAAGGAGGTCCTAAAATTTCTCATTAGTGAGAATCAAAGAGCATTTATTGCTAATAGAGGTATAAGGGACAATATCCTTATAATGCAGGAGCTTTTAAAAGGGTATAATCGCAGAAGAAGTCCCCAGAATTGCACCATTAAAATTGATTTACAGAAAGCTTTCGACAGTGTGAATTAGGTTTCCTACTAAAAACTATGGAGATAATGAACTTTCCCCTAAGGTTCATAAAATGGATTCAAAAATGTATTTCTACTTCTTCCTACGAGATTTTGATAAATGGGAGCCCCACGGAGATGTTTAAAGGCAAAAAAGGTCCTAGGTAAGGCGATCATCCTCTATCCCTTTACCTATTCCTAATTTGTATGGAGGTTCTCACTCAGTTACTGAAGCACAACACTTCAACAGAACCTAAATTCATATTCCACTCCAAATGTAAGAAAGTTGCTCTAACTAGTTTATGTTTTGCAGATGATCTTATTCTCCTAAGCAAGGCTAATGTTCACTCAGCCACTCTTTTGATGAGATCTCTCAACTTATTTAAGGAGTTGTCGGGTCTGCGTGTCAATCAACACAAAAGCTATCTCATTCTCTCCAAAAGCACTTCTCACCTCTCAAATGTTTTATCTCAAGCTACGGGTATGGAAACTAAAGTCCCTCCTCTCCTCTACTTGGGGATTCCTATCTCATCAAGAAGGCTTAGGTTTAGTGAATGTATTCCTTTAATTGAAAAGATCCAGAACAAATTGGGGATATGGTCGAATAGAGCACTATCCTATGGAGGGAAAATTCAGCTACTGAAGTCGGTGATCATGTCTATGAATACTTACTGGTGTTCATATCTTTTTCTCTCAAAAGGATTGATGAAGCAATTCCTATGGGGGAAAGGGATTGGAGAGAAAGGAATAGCCAAAGTTAGTTGGAAGAAAATTTGTCAATCAAGAGAGGAAGGAGGATAAGGACTGGAGTCAATATCTAGTAAAAATGGATTTAAAATGTCCAAGAGGATTTGGAGAATTCTAAGTAAAAAACAATCTATGTGATCCAAGTGGATTCACTCTTATCTATTAAAACGAGGGAGTTTTTGGGCTCTAAAAACCAAAAACAGCTACACCTGGTTTTTTAACCTTCTTAGATTGAGGGACGATATGTACCAGCACATTTCGTGCCAGATTGGGGTAGGGGAAATAATTTCCTTATGGTATGACAACTGGACAGGGAATGGACCTTTAATACAAAATCAGATGGCAAGATCCCTATTAAATCAATTCCTTAAGGATACTAAGCTCCAAGAAATAGTTAGGAAGGGGAACTGGTCCCTTTCTTTAGATGAGACTAAACTTCTGCACTTTCCTCAATTTAGAAGCCATAGTGAGATAGATATCTACCTATGGAAGGTATTCCTGTTTATGAGATTACTACTAAGGAAGTTAGAAGGATGAGGGAGGAGACTGCTAATCTAGTAAGATGGGATGCATTGATATGGAATAAGGCCCTTAGACCTAATGTTAGTGTTCTGCTTTGGCTAGCAATTTGGGACAGACTTAGTACCTTGGATAAGCTGAAATTCCTAACCTTCTATAAGTTATGTATCCTATGCAATCTAGAGGATAAAACTAGAGATCACCTCTTCTTTGAATGTGTCTTCTCAAGAGAAGTTTGGGCAAAAATCTCTATTTTATGTGCCTCTGGCTTCATCTATGGCAAACTCACAAATATCCTACAGGTTTTACCAAATTTGCATATTTCTAAATATGATAGGGCTATTATATTACTCTCGGTAGCTACATGCGTTCAAGTAATCTGGAATGAGAGGAATAGTATAAGGTTTAAAGACAAATCCAATTCATTAATACCTTTTATAAAACTCACTACTACCAGTATAAGGGAGCAACTGATCATTAATCATGTTGGATCCCAATCTTTTAGTAGAATTTAGAAATATTAAACGAAATTAAATGAGAAATTTGTGGTGAATAATTTGCTTTAAATGGAGTTGATAAATAAGAAATAAATAGTGAAAGTGTTAAATTTTAAAGAATTGAAAATCTGAAATTTTGAGGATGAATAGTAGCAGAAAGTGGCAACTTTGATCTGAAACTTTGGGAATTTTT
>JANKOE010000002.1:32232747-32245768 GCA_026284465.1 Erythroxylum citrifolium | reverse complement strand
TAAAAATATAAGTGGCAGTAAGCACTCCAATGTCTGCCACCCTAGCTTCTTTCATTCTTTTAATAGTTCTTGCTGCCCTAGCTTCTTTCAAACGAAAGGAAAGGGGGGCTTCGGTTTGTCGATTAAATTGGAAGGAAAATGACATTGTTTTAAACGATGTTGTTTTCCTTCTAATTTATACGACAATACCACCTTCATTTGAATTTACCTACGGAATGTTATTTCTATAGGTAAATTATCGACGGGAAAAAATTCCATAGGGAAATTCCCTACGGAAACATCACCCCGTAATAATTGACCTACGAAAATTTAATTTCGTCTGAAAATTACCTATGGAAACATATTTTTATCGGGAAATTATCTACAGAGTCGGTAAATTTTGTATGCAATTTTTGCCGGGAACCATTGATGCTTGTTTTTACAATGAATTTCACTATTTCGTCGCTAAATTCCGTTGGCAAAGTTTGGTCGTAAAATTCCCTCCACTTTTAACAACAATTTTTTTTCATAAAATACCTTTTTTCCAACAAATTTATCTACGAAAAGCTATTTTCATAGCTAATTTACTACGAAATTTTTTCCATATGAAATTTTCCGTCGATAATTTACAATATTCTTGTAGTGTTTAATAATAGGTATAAGGTAAGCCATCTAGTTAGGACTTACTCTACTAAGACTAGAAACTCTTATACTCTAATAACTCCAAAGTGAAAATATCCATAAATGGTAATGAATGAGCACCACATGCTCACACTCTAGGAAACTGTGTCCTAAACTATAAGTCAAGACCAAAGAGAGCATATTCTTACATTTAGCATTACCATCGTTCATGAATGTTCCAAATTCATCCTGCAAAAGAACTCTAATTCCTCAAGAGTAGAAGGTGGACTGGCATAACATGGCTTGGTGCCAAAAGATGCAATCTTAAGTCACATTTATGCTATGGCTCATTTTCAACAAAAAAAAAAGGCTTATAGTACTCTATATAACGTGAAGTTTGTCAACACTCTCAAATCATGCAATTACAAATTCACTTATTCTTCATTTATGAGCTTTCCTCTTTCATTTAGAAACACATCAGGAAATTATGTAACTTCTCAATAGGTTTCAACTACTAGGAGATATAGAGAGGTTTAAAACTCAAAAGATTTCCCTTAGACTGATAAGCTGATCAATCGGCTAGCTTATGAAAGCACCATATACTCCATGTGGAGTGAAAAGAACAACAAATGATTTCAACCTAAAGAGAGCACCAAAGAGCAAGTAACTTAGGAAATAATATCCTAAATCAAAGAGCAAATATGGATGAATCAACTACTAGAAAATTGTAGTTCAAAGTCCATGGAAGCTTTTTTGTGGAAGGGAGTGTACCTACATAAAGCTTTTTAATATTCTTGATCCAAGTATGAAATTTTTATAACTAGAAAAGCTTAGGCGTATCCACCTTATGCCTTGATTCTTTTGAAATTAATTAATCTTCTAACTTCTAGAAAGTATATTTGGTCTTGCTAAAACTATAATTAAGAATAATTTAAAAATATCACCTAAATATAATTTAAATCTTATAATTATAATTCCATCATATTTTTAGTTACATAATAATAATTATATGAATTTTATCTTCAATATTAAATATAATTAAGAAAAATATATAAAAAGAAAAATAATTTTATTAAATAAATTAATAATATCCTAGATTAATAAATTAATTGTATTAATAATGTTAAAGTTTGAAGAGGGGAGAAATGTGTTTGACAAATAAGCAGCATTCGCTTCTAACAGGCATAACAAGCAAAGACTAGACGTGTCTAGTCAAGCGAGACTATTCTGTTTAATCATGTTGTCAAATAAACCTTGTTCACACTTTACTCTGACTAGAGGATAATCTTAATCATGTTGTCTCTAAAAAACTATATTCAAAACAAAGTATATTCCTAACCTAGAACAAGCTTGACCTCATAGCCAAACATTTAGGAATGTCATGGTGGTTTTAGCTACCCTTTTCATGCATGATTTTTTTGGTATAATTCAATGCGTTGTCAAATTAATTTGACAACATAACCATCCAAATATTTAGGAATGTCATGGTGATTTTAGCTACCCTTTTCATGCATGATTTTTTTGGTATAATTCAATTATTTCATCATATAATATTTTGATTAGACGTAGAGCATAACAATAATATCTAATCTATTTTGAGTCCAATCGTATTATTTCTTCACTATTAGTAATTGATTCAATTAATAACAATTAAAAACTATTTTCAAAATATTATTTTACCTTAGCCAAAGATTTACTTAATCAATACTAACCGAGAATAATGAAACATTCTCTCTAATCATTTTTGGGTAATAAATCCTATATTGATCACTTAACTACTTCCATATAATTTCCAACAACAAAAATGGGTCTTAATCTACTACACATAGTACTTTACTACTAGAAGCTTATCGAAAACATGCGCTACAAGGCCTTTAACATCTGCTAGTGTCCGCTTCGGATGTTGTAGGAGGTTAATCAATAGGGGAATCATGTTATATCCAATAATTTTCCACTAGTTATTCTTAATTATAACAGGTTATAAGTGGTATCAAAATATAGCAATCTCTATACAAGATATATATACGAAGATCTTAATTCAAATAATCATTTATACAATAATGACAATGAGAATTTTTATAGCTATACAAGTAATGTTTCAAATAAAAGTATTGTACAAGGTCAATTAGTAAACTTATTATCTAACAAACACTCACACATCTTTTTAAATACTTCATACTTTTTACGTTCTGTTAATATTCAATCTTAATATAGCAATGTGTAAGAATGCTTTAGGGATAATACATAAATATAATATGAATCTCATAATTATAATCTCGTTATAATTTAATTTGCAATATATATTTATCTCATGAACTTAATCATTCCTTTTTTTTTGGATGAAATAACTAAGAGTGTGTCTCAAAAATTAATGTTTAAAAAAGAGAGATAGAATTGATAGGAGTGAAATTAGATAGGACACATACCAATTTAATTATTTTTAGTTAAATTATTTTACTTAAAATCAAATTATTTTCAATTGTATTTTATTTCTTTTCATTATATATTTGTCTATTAATTTAATTTTAAAATTAATTAGTGACGCTTTACTTCATCAACATTTAACTGTAAGGTAAACAACTGAGTTATATAACAAATTGAAATTTAGAAGGAAAAAAAAAAAGAACTCATTCTATTGATACATGTTGACCAATTGACTTCTTATAACCATTCCCATACCAAGTTGACAGACACAGTAAGAGGAACGACAACAGCACAAAAGCTCATTAATTACAATACTCGAATGTCCCAAAATGTTATTCGGATACATGTTACAGTTATATTAGAGGGGAAACAAAAAGCAAGTCATATCCTCGATTCCAGCTTTTCTTACATAATAGAACATGCATTCACATTATCGTCACTAAAGATAGAGACCATGTTCTCTTCACCGGCATTTGTCGCCGGAAAACCATGTACAACATTCCGAACGTAGCCACCGGGGGCCTTTTTGTCGTAGGCACCAGACGCGTGCGGAAAATGGACCAGATGTTGAGGAATATAAGGCCAAAATTCAGCTCCCTTGCCAGTGCTCTTCACTTTCTTTAGCACCTTGTTTGCGTCAACGTATCCACTAACGACTACCCGGCTTTGCTTTCTGTTCACTTCCACTGTCTTCACACCTGTACTTGTACAAGAAATAGTGTAGTTTAAACCCCTCTTGCATATGTTAAGATTAGGTAGGGTGTTTATTATTGTTAATCAATAACTAATCAGTCAGTCAGCAGTTACTAGCTAGTTCTTCGGCTTACAACTTTGCCCAACAGGCAGCGGTTGAAAAAGAAGAAAAACAGAAAACAGAAAAGGATTTTCAAGAAGCAAAAATATGGCTTCTATAGAAGGTCACGAGTCGCGGCATATTCATGTGTTCCGTGCGTTCTGATGATTGTTAGTTTCCAGATCAAAAATCTGATGTGTTATTTTCGTCAGTGATTCATTCTCTTCTAGTTTTCCAGATAAATATTGGGCGATATATATGGAGGTAAATTAAGAGGTGCAGAACCTTTCATGGAGTTAACAGCATTTTTGACCTTTCTTTCACAGCCATCGCAGTCCATTTTGACCTTGATCTCAACTGTCTAGGATCCCAAAATTAAATAACTACAATCAGCCACTAGCAGTGGAAGGTATAAAAAGAAAACAGGGCTAAAGTGGAGTTATCCTTCCTTTACTTTACAGATTACATGCTGTAAACAGAGGAAAAGTGAAAAGGGATTGATACTTGGATGAGATGATAATTGACATTGAGTACCTGCATTGGTTTCCGTTTGCTTCTTGTACTGGCGACTGTACAGAAGGTGGAGAGGTAATAAAGAGCACCCATTTTGCTTCTCTTTGTGACAAAGCAAACGACTGACACAGACAGAATGTGTGTGTGTGAGTTTTATATAGAAGGAGACTTGCAGGGTGTATAGGCTGCAAATATATGACAGGGAGTGTGTGAATATTATATAGTATAATATATTCGCAAAATAGTTTTATGGATTTGAATAAGAGATTGAAGAAATAACACCCACAAACGCAGCTAAAGGTAAGCCGTCTGAAATCATTAGGAGGCAAACAATGTTTTTAAGCTATCTCATTTGTTGATTATTCTATCAAGTTAATGGACAATATTGTAAGTAAAGTGCTTTTACGTTACCTTTCAATATTGATCGATGAACGTGACTTTGCTTTCTAATTATCTCTATAAAATAATTGTGATCGATGGAATGGTGTATGCAACCAAGGGAACTTTCCATTCTGTCTTGGAGTAGCTTTATTCTAATTCTGTCTCGCCTCTTTGTGCTTCAGCACAAGTAAACGTATTTTACCAACTACTAGATATACCTGTACTCAACCGAGTCAGGAAGGAAACAAATAAAGCTTGATCATCTCTTACTCAGGGCAAATAGTTATAAGAAGCAGGAGAGGGATTAAGATTTTAGACGATCATTATGCAATTATTGAGTGATGAACGAAGGATACTTTTTGGGGTACTAAAATCTAGTTCCTCTTTTAATCTCCATCTAATTACTGATCATTTTTTTTCCTCGTTTGCCCGGTGATAACATATCAGAGCATGAAAGCTGTTTTGGTGTAGAACAACATTATTTGAATTGTAAAAATAGAAATGAGGAAAAGCAAGAACATTCTTTTCCAATTGTTATTACTCGGGTCTACAGCTACACGGAGGGTTTATCATTTTAAATCGAAACGTTGAGTTGGTTACCTTTCAACGTTACTACAATCACGCTACTCAGAACGATTGGACTCATTATATACATGTATATATATACGTGTGTGAGAATTTATCTCAAGTCACGAAACTAAAAATACATCTCCATCTATCACTCCCATTCAACAGACATCTAACTACGTTAGGCGAGTCCGATGAGAAATTATTTTTACTTTTTGACCTATATCCGAAAATAATAAATATTAACTTACAGAAGAAAACTGTACATGAAGTTGTCTAATGTCTGACCAGGTTTTACAATCGTAAATGAAGTTATCGTCAGGTACAGTCATTTATCAGCCAGAATAACAAGAGCAATATCCACCGTTGTTACTCGAGTCTGCTTCTTTTATCTTTCCAAATCCACAATATTTTTTTACTCATTTTCACCAGCCATTCATAAATAACCTAAGAAAAGTTTGATCTGCAATTCAGTTACTCAATGCATGACAAAAGAAACTACTTATATATACAAAGAAACTTACAACATCTTTGAATCCTAAAGCAGGCTTACATATGGTATCAACTACCTGATAGTGCTTTCGGTATAGATGTTCGGAACTCCACCGGACATGAACCATGACGCCAAATGCAGAGATCCAATCTGTTCTGCATGTAAGAACCAAAGAAGCCGATTGGGATTAAAAGGAACCCTGTTGAAGGAGGATTATCAACCCTGCTTCTAATATTCTTTGCGACAGATTGAAATCTGAGATTACTTCCTTCACTTCTTGCTGTAAGCTCAAAGATATACCCTCCATTCATAGTGGATGGTCCTAAACAACAGATTTTGACTGTATGTCCAAGAACTTCAGCTTTACTATAAAATAAAAATAGAACACCTTCATTCTTCTCTTGAAGAACAAGGAACGTGTCACTAGTCGTAAAGTAAATAGGGAAGGTGGCATTATAATTGAAGCCTAGCCTAGAGCTTGTATGTTTACGGCTATAATGCTCATACAAATGCTTAGATGAGCCGATGAAGTTGCAACCTGCATGGGGGCATGAGCATGGTGCATAGATGCAAGTTTTATCATGATTTTGTTTTTTATCGTAACTAAAACTTTCCTTGCATCCATATGGCATATATTGGCAATTTACTCTAACTGATTCAAGGACCTTCTCAAGGGCCCGACAACGATTGTAGCCAGTGGGCAAAGCACATGAAGGACATTTATGTGCAATCTTGATGCAACAGGAGGAGCAAGCAGTATGTCCATTTTCACACTGAATCAACCAGCAAAAGACTAATCAGATTATTGAAAAACTATCAATAGTGCAACAAAATACAGTTCAAAGAAACTAAAACATTGACACTGATGCGTTGCATGTTTGCCTTCTCTTTTGATTTCATTTAGCTCCCTTTTTTCTCCCTTAATCCTCCCAAAACTAATTAGTAAGACAATAGGAGGCTGCAATATTCTAACCAATCTTAACATCCTAAGAGACTTTTTTAACCTCAAAAAAGGAGATTCTTTTTATGCCTAGAAATTAAATATGGAAGTTACACTTTAATAGTAGTCATTCAAACATTGGGCAAGAGATCAACAATGTTACAAACAGTACATGTCCTTCAAAACAAATGTCACACTTATTTTGACAAATGTGCTCAAAAGCTTTGCACACCGTCAGAAAATGAATTAAGCATTTCAAGTATCACAATTAGTACTTCAGTTCAAGTTTAGACAGGACACATCTTGATCAGTCGTAAGGAAATGAACTTTCATGCATGTTTGATACTATTAGGTTCATTAATAAAAGGCAGTTGGTTTATCAATTTTGGGAAAGTAATTGTCAGCATAGCAAATCTCATAAGAGTCCCCACAAATAATATCCTTGTCAAATCAAGCATAAATTCTCATGTGACCTTCTAGGAGGAGCTGGTTGGATTGCATCTTTGGGCTAATGTTTTTCAAAACAAAGATTAATGAAATTCTTGAATCTTTTTAACCATGAGCAACCTTTAGTGAGGAAAAAATTCAGAGGCGAAAAATATGAGAAGAAATGAATGGTCTAAAAATGACCTTTAAAATTTTCAAAATATGTCTGACTAGATGCGGAAGCAACATTAGTGCAGGAACAGCAAACCAGAACAAGACATTAGGTAAAGTAACACATTCACAATAGTGAAACTATAATTAGATCTAAAAATCTAATCTAAATAAGCACTACATAATGAACTTTCACCATGTTTGGAGTTCCACTGAAGAAGTAAAAATAAAAATCAACCACAAGTGCATACAATCTGAAAGTAGTATAACTTAATCGCATTTTGAACATCTAGAATAGGTAAAGATCATAGTAAAATAACCACAACCACAATACTAGATGTAATTATTGTGAACCATGTTTGCCTGGTTATTCAAGTGACCATGAAATTGTGGACCAAGTGTTATTCTCTCCAAAGAAATGACATCTCAATTTTGTTCGCTCCTACCGTGTTCTAGATCTATCATATTAATGCTAGTTGTGCCACAAAAATTCAGAGAACACAATTGAAACCAATTACTTCATAAATAAAGTAGAAAACTACAGGGGAAAAAAAAGTCATCTGTTACATTATGCATCTTAACATCAATACTAAGGGAAATTCACACCTTCAGAAGGCCAGAACCAGCCTTCTAAACCTTATACATGTCTCTATATGTATATTTGCAGATAATTAACTCTGATTGATGCAGAAACACACACCACACTCAAAAGTTCTCATGGGATAAAATGATGCATTAGAATATTTGATGGTATTCTGTAGCTGCTCTAGAAATAAAGAACAGCTAATAGCAACTTCAAAGATAATTTGAAATTAAAATTTGAGAACTTCAGTCACATTAATTCCATCTTTGGGATGAATAACAACTTTATGGTAAGTAATCAATACCTTCTGGTATCCTCAAAATGTTAAATAATGCCTACCGAGCAGCCGAATTATCTGGCCTCACTAGTCAAATAATTTCAAGGAGATTAATCAATTGTTACTATAATTGCAAAGGATAATTACCATGTTTATGTGGCAAACCGCATTTCCTGTTACTTATTCAAAAGGAATGCAACGCTAAATGGACAATGTCATTAGCCCTAACATTACAGATTTGCAATTATTATGCACTATGAAGAGTGCATATTCAAGGGATATACTTGTAACTATCTCCATATATTCTTACGAGTAATAGTTAAGTGAAAATCCAAAACAATTTGTTTCCAGTTCTTACAGCTTGCCTGACTGCCCCATATGAAACCTTAGAGAAGATACAAAGCACCAGATAATAACTTCCCTTTTTACACGGATCTGAGAGTCCATCTTCAAAAGAACCCCGCATAAATAGGGAGATAGAAAAAATACTTTGATTTAATGAAACACAGAAATTACATGTTTCAACATTAAGTTCTACAAAAACATAATTTCAAGAAGCTGCACTAAATTGGGAGTCTTCGGGCATTAAGAGAGAAATTTTCACAAAAACCACAAATGCGCAGATAGAGATTCAAGAGACTCATACAAAACAAACCAAAAGTAAGCAACCCACTACGAAACAAAACAATCACCATAGGCATGTACATAAATCGCAGTATCATAATGTTAAAAAGTAAGAAGAAGAAAAAGGAAACCTGAAAGACAGGAACGGTGAAAGGCTCAAAGCAGATGGGACAATCGAGAACTTCCGGCTCAGTCATAGTAATAGTCATCGCAATCGAATCACTTCTGGCAGATCGGAGACAAGACATGGATGGTAGATCCGTGGTTGACACCTGATTTTGACCTTCTTCTTCTTCTTCTGATCCGTCGTCTACACTTGCTCGTTGTTCCTCTTCTCCTTCGTCTTGCCCAGTCTCCTCCTCTTCTCCTTCGTCTTGCCCAGTCTCCTCCTCCTCTTCATAATCACCACTATCACACAAAAAATCTCGGATGGGGTCTGAGTGTCGTGTTCGTTGTCTTCGTTGTTGAGAAGAGGATGGTGATGAGGTAGTGGCCCTTCGTCTCTTGGACCAAGGACTGCTTGACCATTCCCTACTATCATCATCTTCTTCGTCTCCTCCAAGCACTGAGAATTTCACCATCTCTCCGTGTCCTTCCATCCTTCATTCTCCCCTTTATACCCTTTATTTTAACCCTAAAATTTCGGCACCATTATTGCCTTTTGAAAAATTAAAAAAACAGTTAAATTTTATATTTGAATTATATAACCGTACAAAATAAGGTATAGTTATGACTTTATTGTTAAATTATATAATCATACAAATAAGTTATAATTGTGAGTTTATAATTTAATCATGTATTCATACAAAATGAGTAATAGTTGTGAGTTTATATTTGAATTATGTAATCATATAAAATGGATTATAGATGTAAATTTATGGTTGAATTATATAAACATATGGTTATAGTTATTTTTATAACTGAATTATGTAATCAATTTATGATTGAATTAAGTAATCATACAAAATATGCTATAATTATGAGTTTATGTTTCAATAATGTAATCACACAAAATAGGCTATATGTGAATTTATGATTGAATTATGTAGTCATATAAATTAAGTTGTAGTTATGACTACATAATTGAATTATACTCACACAAAAAAGGTTATAGTTGTAAATTTATCCAATAATAAAACATGAGAATTTCTTGGATAGAATGTATTCAAGCAACGAATTTTCTTAAAGAATTATTTATATAAGTTCATGAAGGTCACTTACAAGTCTCTATCATAAATGGTTAATAAATTGTTGTTCCTGTATTTCTTCATGTTATGTTACATAACTTTATTTGATATGAAGTTATTGAGTTAATTTTGATATATGACTTCATTTATTTTTACAGATAAATGGAAAGAAGTTTACATACTCATAATAATTCAGCTGCTTCTGGAAGATCTGATGATCCAGCTTAGGCTCATACTAAACTGTTTCCTAGAATGAAGAACCATATCATTTGTTCATATTGTAGCAAGCATTTAAAAGGTGGGAAAAATCATAAGATTAAAGAAGCATTTAGTTGAGATCAAAAGTAATGTTGAGCCTTGTAAGGAAGTGAGTCATGACATAAAATGACAATTGAAAACCTTGCTTGAAGAGTATTAACACGAGAAAGATAGAAGGCAAAGACTTAATTATGAAATTGGTAGTTGAAATTCTTTTTCCGGTGGTTAGGATGATAATAGGGATGTTGAAAGTCATTTTCCTACCTATCAAGAAGGAAATACTACATATGATGTGAGAAAAAAGGAAAGACGTGTGTCTAACTTTTGCACCACGAACAACTTATGACGCTCAACCTTCAATCTGTAGTAACTTACAATCTAAATATCTCATAATACGGATCTGACAATAGCTAGATGGTGATACGATTCAAATATATCATTTAATATTGCCCATTCTTACTATTACCAGCTTATGGTGGATGCCATTGCATCTTGCGGTCCAAGATATAAAGCTCCTTCAATTAATGACTACAATGGTAAACTTTTAAGAAACTCAATTTATGAAATAAATAGTTATTTGAATGAAAGAAGATTGACTTAGGCAACTTATGGGTGTTCAATTATGTGTGATAATTGGACAAATAGAAGATAGGAGTCTATTATCAATTTTGTTTAGTTTATTCTACTAAAGGGACAATGTTTTAAAGTTTATTGATTCATTAGGCTTTGTTAGAAATGATGATGTTCTATTTCAAATATTTTAAGAAGTTGTGAATAAGATTAGGCTAGAAAATATTTTTCAATCATTACTAACAATGATTATATTCACAAAACAACTGTAAAAAGATTGCAAAGTAAATATAATTCTTTTAATTAGACTTCTTGTGCTGCATATTATATTGACCAGATGTTGGAATCAATATATCAATATTGATTCTATATGAGATCTTAGAACAAGTTCTATAACGAATTCAAAAATATTAGTGATCTTTTTTATCTTCTATTTAATGAATGAGATATGCTAGATATTTTCATATCATTGATGAAACTATGCAGAAAAAAAAAGTGAAAAAGTTAATCTACAATTATGCTTGGGTCATGAATTTGATGAAGAACGATATCACCAATGATAGAAATTCATGTCGTCCTGCTATTACAAGATTTATAACTAATTTTTATCACTTTATTGTTTTATTTTTATTGATACTGAGGTGTATGAGATAAAAATACATTTTAATATTAAGAGTTTCACAGTTAGATTTTAACTATAGCTCCAAATAAATTTTTAATTTTTAAAATGTTCAAATTAAATTTTAATAGTTAATATTTTAAGATAAAATTAAATTTTTATTAATATGATGTGTCGTAAATTTAATTTTTTTTATAAACATATAATCCTACGATTCTACTTGAATGTAATTTGCTAAGAAGCACATTCCGGGCAAAGTGTATTAAACAACAGTTTATAATCTCGAAACTCAGATGCCATAATTTCATAGCTAGAATTAATTGAATAGACAACGGCAAGCCCAATTGAGCGAGCCCTATCAAGCAGGACTCCACAATGCTGAGTCATTTTTACGAGAATGAGACTTTCAGGTATGTAGGAGTACATAACCTTACAGAGTCATTTTTGACCCACATAATTTAAAATATTAGAATTTAAATTATATTTTAATAAGAATTTTATAATAAAAATACACTTTTTACCTTCATATTAATATAAGGCAAAGGTTTTTGTTTCAAATTAAGAAAATAGATATCTATCTCCCTTTACTTTAATAGAATTAAAACCTTCTTAAATACCATAAGATGTTTGCGTGACACTGGTTTGCATATCAGCCAGCCTTATTTGTTTCAACATATCATTTATGCAAATTGGATATTAGTTATAGAAGTCTTGGAAGGAAAATACGGCTGAGAATGGGTTTTGTGAGTTTGATAATGATCTAAATCAATTGGTCAAAGTCTAAGTAAAAAAGGGATCTTGATTAGTGTGGACTGGAGTCATATCGAACTTATGTTGGGGAAGCTCGATATAAAAATTATATATAAAGGTTAAAGTTTTTTGCTGTTGCCCATAACATTCGTAAGTATAAGCAGGGACGGATCCGGGGGGGGCTAGCAGGGGCTATAGTCCCCAAAGACTAAAAGTTTTCATAATATATACATATATATATAGGCCCCAGTCCCCCCGACTAAAATTTTTTCAGAATATATACATATATATAGGCGCCAGCTCCCTCAAGACTAAAATCCTGAATTCGTCGCTGAGTATAAGGATTTTCTGACTTATTAAGAGAGCTTAAATTTTTTTGAAAACTGTTGAAAGATATTGATTGCCTCCCTGTGAACAGTTTATGTGAAAACAACGGTAAATTCGTGCTTGTTTCGACTTCAAAAAATCCGTTTGATATTATAAAATTGAAATCAGGTATTTTCTGCATTTATTCATTTATTACTCTTTCACGTCCAATCCAGGATACGACCGTTACTTGTTACATCGTGCGAAGGCTGCCTTTGGTTCCTGAAAATCTATTTTGATAGGTTCTTGATTTTGTCTAACTTGAACCAACATTACATTTCTCCTATCCCCGTCAGAATGTAACCAAGATAGGGTCCTAACGATATTTTCTCGTCGCTCTCGTTAAAGTATTCACCTCCCATTTTCTATCACACAAACAAAGAATTCCGAGCCTTTCTTTTTCCTATTATTGTCACTTTGTTTAGTGATGTATCTTTCTGTCACTGCTATTGTCACTTTCTTTAATTATGCACCTTTCT
>JANKOE010000002.1:32222629-32232647 GCA_026284465.1 Erythroxylum citrifolium | reverse complement strand
CATCTCTGTGAATCTCGAACAAGAAAGAAGAATAAGAAGCCGATTTGGTTGAGTTGGACGCCGTAGGTTGAGTTGAATGTCGTAGGTCTTCTTCTGTGAAATAAAACACAGATATGTAAACACAAGAAAGAAGAATTAATTTCAAGAAGCTGCACTAAATCGGGGGTCTTCGGGCATTAAGAGTGAAATTTTCACAAAAACCACAAATGCGCAGATAGAGATTCAAGAGACTCACAAAACAAACCAAAAGTAAGCAACCCACTACGAAACAAAACAATCACCATGGGCATGTAAATAAATCGTAGCATCATAACGTTAAAAAGTAAGAAGGAGAAAAAGGAAACCTGAAAGACAGGAATGGTGAAAGGCTCAAAGCAGATGGGACAATCGAGAACTTCCGGCTCAGTCATAGTAATAGTCATCGCAATGGAATCACTTCTGGCAGATCGGAGAGAAGACATGGATGGTAGCTCCGTGGCTGACACCTGATTTTGACCTCCTTCTTCTTCTTCTGATCCTTCGTCTGCACTGTCTCGTTGTTCCTCTTCTCCTTCGTCTTGCCGAGTCTCCTCCTCTTCATAACCACTACCATCACAATAATAATCTGGGATGGGGTCTGCGTGTCGTGGTCGTTGTCTTCGTTGTTGAGAAGAGGATGGTGATGAGGTAGTGGTCCTTTGTCTCTTGGGCCAAGGACGCCAAGTACTGCCTGACCCATCCCTACTATCATCTTCTTCCTCTCCTCCACGCACTGAGAAGATCACCATCTTTCCGTGTCCTTCCATCCTTCATCCTCCCCTTTATTTTAACCCTAAAATTCCGGTACCATTATTCCCTTTTGAAAAATTTAAAAAAGAGTTATATTTTATATTTGAATTTTATAATCATACAAAATAAGTTATATTTATAGCTTTATTGTTAAAGTACACAATCATACAAAATAAGTTATAATTGTGAGTTTATAATTGAATCATATAATCATACAAAATGAGTTATAGTTGTGAGTTTATATTTGAATTATGTAATCACATAAAATAGATTATAGTTGTAAATTTATGGTTGAGTTATATAATCATACAAAATTGATTATAGTTATGTTTATAGTCGAATTATGTAATCAATTTATGATTGAATTATGTAATCATACAAAATATGTTATAATTATAAGTTTATGTTTTAATTATGTAATCTCACAAAATAGGCTATATGTGAATTTATGATTAAATTATGTAATCATATAAATTAAGTTATAGTTATGACTTTATAGTTGAATTATACTCACACAAAATAGGTTATAGTTGTAAATTTATACAATAACAAAACATGAGAATTTCTTGGATAAAATGTATTCAAACGAATTTTCTTAAACAATCATTTATATAAGTTCACGAAGTTCACTTACATGTCTCTATCATACATTGTTGATAAATTGTTGTTCCTCTATTTCTTCATGTTATGTTACATAACTTTATTTGATATAAAGTTATTAAGTTAATTTTGATATATGACTTCATTTAGTTAATTTGGATATATGACTTCTTCTTTTTTTTACAGATAAATGGAAGGAAGTTCACATGCTCCTAATAATTCAGCTGCTTTAGGAAGATCTGATGACCCAGCTTAGGCTCGTACTAAACTGGTTCCTAGAATGAAGAATCATATCATTTGTTTATATTGTAACTAGCATTTAAAAGGTGAGAAAATCGTAAGATTAAAGAAGCATTTAGTGGGGATCAAAGGTAATGTTGAGCCTTGTAAGGAAGTGAGTCATGAGATAAAATGACAAATATAAACTTTGCTTAAAGAGTATTAACACGAGAAAGATAGAAGGCAAAGACTTAATTATGAAATTGGTAGTTGAAATTCTTTTTCTGGTGGTTAGGATGATAGTAGGGATGTTGAAAGTCATTTTCCTACCTATCAAGAAGGAAATACTACAAATGATGTAAGAAAAAAGGAAAGACATGTGTCTAATTTTTTTGCACCACGAACAACTCATGAAACTCAACTTTCAATCTTTAGTACCTTACAATCTAAAGAAGCATCTCATAATATGGATATGACAATAGCTAGATGGTGATACAATTCAAATATATCATTTAAAATTGCCCATTCTTACTATTACCAGCTTATGGTGGATGGCATTGCCTCTTGCGGTCCAAGATATAAAGCTCCTTCAATTGATGACTACAATGGTAAACTTTTAAGAAACTCAATTTGTGAAATAAATAGTTATTTGGATGAAAGAAGAATGACTTGGCCAATTTATGGGTGTTCAATTATGTGTGATGATTGGACAAATAGAAGATAGGAGCCTATTATCAATTTTTTTAGTTTATTCTACTAAAGGGACAATGTTTAAAAGTCGATTGATTCATTAGGCTTTGTTAGAAATGATGATACTCTGTTTCAAATATTTTAAGAAGTTGTGAATAAGGTTAGGCTAGAAAATATTTTTCAATCATTACTAACAATGATTCTATTCACAAAACAACCGTAAAAAGATTGCAAAGTAAATATAATTCTTTTTATTGGACTTCTTGTGTTGCATATTATATCGACCAGATGTTGGAATCGATATATCATTATTGATTTGATATGAGATCTTAGAGCAAGTTCGACAACGAATCCAAAAATATTAGTGATCTTCTCTATCTTCTATCTAATGAATGAGATATGCTAGATATTTTCATATATTGATGAAACTGTGCATAAAGGAAAAAAAGAGGTGACAAAGTTAATCTACAATTATGCTTGGGTCCTGAATTTGATGAGAAACGATATCACCAATGGTAGAAATGTGTGTCGTCCTGCTATTACAAGGTTTATAACTAATTTTTTTATCACTTTATTGTTTTATTTTGATAAAGAAGGAGTTGAGATAAATGTTTACAAGCGATAAGTGAGTTGCATCTTAGCATGCTAGGCTTAATACTGGATTAAAGGTTTCTAAAATTATACTTGAAGATCATAAATTATGGTCTCAATGTCAATTTGTAATATGAATTTGTGAGTCTTTTGTAAGAGTACTTTGTCTGACTAATAATGATAATAAGGTAACAATAGGTTATTTTTATGATATCATAAAGGGGGCAAAAGAAGCAACTAGGGACAATACGAAAAATAGGCTTTTTGTTGTACATACTTTATCTTGTAGTCATCAATAAGAGATGAGAAAGGCAACTTTACTCTCTAATATTTATAGTTAGGGCATTTTTTAATCTGAATGTCTTTTTTAGACTAAGTTTCATAAACAAAGATGAAGTTAATAGGGGAATGTTATTAACTATTACAATAATTATTGCCTATAAGAAATAAAGGTTTATAAGGATGCTTTAGGTATATATTTTTCACTTTTATTATTTGTTGAAAATTAATCATCACTTTATTTTGTTGATAATGTTATTTTTGTTATCTTACAGTTGCTTAGTAGGACTAATTCAAAAAAGGTGTTCCATAATCGCAAATGTTCGCAATTCAAATTCTTAGTCAATGTGTGAACGCAACAGGGTGTGAAAGGAATTGGAGAACAATTGAATTCATTGATTCCAAAGAAAAGGAATAGATCGGAACACAAAAAATTAAATAACTTAGTCTTTGTTCGATACATTTAAAGCTTCAAGAAAGGTATGTTATTATCGTTATTAAGTTGAATATAATTTTTAAAATTTTTTTGTTTACTGCAACTCTTAATAGAACAAGTAGTTTAGTAGATCCAATTTGTCTCGACTACATCAATCTTTTAGGGGATTAAGTTTATGAGGAATTGAGTTTGATATATAAAAATGACTTGGAAGATAATCATAAATGAAAAAGTAGTGACATATGATTTAGTACAATAAATTTAGCTGATGATGATAATGAGACTCCTTTCAATAATGAGGATTTTGTACTAAATGAGAACTATGGTTAATGTGATTTAAGTGGATATACAATTGAATGAAGTTTCAAGTTTTCATTTCTTCTCTTTTTTAATTTCATTTATTCTTGACACATATGTTAAATTCTGTATATCCAATATAAATATAAAACTTTTAACTATCTTCAAGTTTTGCTTTTAGTTGGTTGTGTTCCTTGACACAAACTCTTGTTGTAATACTTATAGAGTCACGAGATTTTATTATTCTTTTTATGTGATATTTTGATGTAATTATTATTTTTTATACGATGAAATTGTAAAATTTTAAGTATTTTATATTATCCTTAGTTTTATATTTGTATGATGATTGAACGATTATTTTCATATTAATTATGGTTATTGTTTATATATGAAAATGATATTAATGGAAACAAATTGAAAGTTGTTATTTTAAATTTCTATTATTATGATTTTTTTAGATAAGATTGATGTAAAATTATACATTATATAATACAAAATATTAAGAAACTATTTTGTAATTTTAAAAAAATTAAGGATTATTTTATAATTTTTTAAAATTACCAAAATAGTGCTCAGTATTGATATGTCATTCATAGGTGAAAATACAAAGGGGATAAAATGACAAAAGGAGTTAATTTTGCATAAATAGTCTCATAACCTTGACGTACCAATACAATTAATTTATTGCCACTGTAATGATATCGCATATTGGCTATTTGGGGCAATACCACCCAAAAATAAAAAGTGTCCCATTCAAGTTTTCCCAATGGCTACTTGCGCGAGCTGACCATTTGCTTTAACCTCGTTCACTACACTCTGCACGCGCACAATTGAGACTCCATTCATTTCTATCAAAAGGGATTTGCCTAAGAGGGGCCTTCTACATCTAAGGCCTAAAAGATCAAAGCCTAATTTCCTCTCAGTTTACTTTTGTTTACCGATTTATTCTAACATTTCCTTCGTGCACAGGTACTTGTTCAATAAGTCCTCTATAGGGAACTTACGAGACAGAGATCATCATATAGTGAGTTCTAATACCTTTTTCTTCATACTATAATCTTTAATCCCTAATTTCCACTGTTTGTTTGCTCCAAATGCCTTATTCTTTCTTATATGTGATTTCTGGTCCTTCCATTGCCATATATAGATTGCTTATAGATTGATATCCCATTCCTAGTGTATTGGCTGATAGAACAAAACGTTGACGGATGGTAGCTTTTTTATTTTCAGCTGATCAACTAATTAATTAACCAATTACCAAACAACTTCAATAACGTTTTGACTTGTCAAATATCTAAATGTAGTCAATCAGTCAAATTGAACAACCTTTATCCAAACAAAGCCATGAGTTATTTATTAAAGATATTTTATAAAATTAGTTGTTTATGTGTAAAATGAATTATGAAGGCATTTTATTTTTATAAGTAACAGAAAAATGAATGCCACTTTCTATAAGTACCAAATTGTGCTAAACAATGGGAGTTTATAGTTCACCAATATTAATGACACCTGTAATATACTTGGCTTGAGACTTAGTCACGACTGCAACAAATCCAGAAAACCATGTTTGTAGCTATAGAGAATCGATTACTTGACTGCTTCTTTACTGTCATAGAATTTCACTCACTAACATTCAATTTATGAACCATTATCATCTTCACAACTAACCGTATTCGTCTCTGCTTAATAATATTATCTTAAGACATAACTATTCATTTATTTTTATCTGAGAGCTTTGTAGTTCATTGGATAAAGCAAATCATGAATGAATAATTTCACAAACTATAAGGACAAAGTAATATGAATAACACCTATCTTGTCACTTGAAGAACTAAAAATCTAAGAAGATAGAGTAAATAAAGCTCCTAAATTCGTAGAAACCATGAAAGCAAGAAATCATACATTCCAACAATGTTTGGAAGTAAGAAATCATACCTTCCATTTGCCATTTGACACCATCTAATCTTGTTGATTGTCTCCTCTAGTTCCAAACTCTTGAGGTAATCAAAACTGTATAATAGATGAAAACATGGCATGAATATTGACAATGTCAAGTGAAAAGATAACATGTAAGAAGTGCATCTACAATAACCCTGGAAAATATTAAGACTTGGCCACTAGCAACACCAAAATCAATTTAAGGAACCATACAAAAAAGTCAAATTTAAGAAAAAGCCTATGAGAAAGGACGGACACACATCCTTTGTATATGAATAGAATTACAAATTTTATTTTTGTATTAAAAATTGTTATATTCAAAGGCGATAATTTTAATTACTGGATGATTTGAATTACTTCGTTAAAATTTGTTCCTAATTGACTTCAATTACTTTATCTGTTTTTCTCAACATTTTTTTTATTTTATGCAGTCACTGATGTCATAAATTGAAAATTGACAAAAGAAAAAGGGAGATTTAAAGAATTGGGAGGATGAGTAAAGCGTTTCGATTTGATGATTGAGGTACTAGAAAATTTTGGGGAGACAAGAGAATAAGCATTTCAATAGATTGCATTGCCTCTCCGATTAGGAAAGCGGAAAGCGGAAAGCCAAAGAGCAGCTACTGCAGATATGGCGTTGGTAAGATTCGCTCGCTTGCCTTCTTTACCCCATCAGGGAACTTTATTTCCGCTTCAATTCGCCCACTGCCGGAGGACCATAACCATACCATTACTCAGTATCGTCACTTCCCGACGTCTGCCTCCACTGCGGTGCTCAATCGATACCAACAACACCGATTACCAAAACACTCTCAGAACCTGCAAGAATTGCAAATCCCAGTTCGATCCATCTCTCAACCACCCTCGTGCTTGTCGTTTCCACACTGCCCATTTCGGTGGTAAGCTAAAAATTTGTTCTTGTTTTTTCTACAATGTTTACATTTTCCAATTAAAAGGACTTCATTCGTTCCATTCTTTTAACGGTAGGAAAAACTTCATTACGAATATATGATAAAACAAATTGTTCTTTGCTTGTTCCCAGCGTTAAGATAGGGGGAGGGCGTGTCTTTTGAACATTGTTGGCATGATGAGGCTTTGGCTCTCATTCCAATAAATGGTTTGTTTCAAGAAGACGTTATTTCTTATCACCATACCTTCTAAAACTTGGCTTCTAATGTGTAGGTGAAACAAAGAGGAAATTTGAGAGTGTATACTCTGGAGGTACCATGAATACTCCAGACTCTGGCCGTATTTTTGAATACTGGCATTGCTGTGGTTCAGAAGATCCATTTGACCTCGGATGTACTGCTGCTCCTCATGTCTCTTATGATGAGTGAACACATTTGAGGTTGTTCTTTTAACTGATGTATGTTTCTATAAATGATTCTTGATTCTTGTGGATGTGAAACTGTTCTTGAAGGTGTCCTATATTGCAAGGACGAGGATAGATGTGGAGTATAGTTTTGCAGTTCTCTGGCTTCATTGATAGATACATGATTTCATTTGTTATTTTACAATATTAGGTGTCTACTTCTACTAATCCTTTGTAGAAAAAAAAAACTTTCTAATTTACTTTAGTCTCTACATATTATTAGATGTATAAAGGTGAAGTGCTAGTGTTGTGCTTGTTAAGATCTACTCGCATATTGTAACTCAAGTTTTAATTTAGACTTAGCCTCCTTCTTATTCAATGGTCAAATACAGCATCTTGTGGGGGAGCGTTTGAGCCAGTTAGAAGATTGATTGTTTTGGCAAGTAGGAAGAGTGATGGATCCTGCTGCTCTTTGGTCTAATCAGGACAACCAGAAATGATAGTACGAGTAATTGCTATAAGTTGGGTTTTATCAAGATCAGGAGATATCTCCATTTGTGCAGGCCCTCTGCACTTTTGTCACCAAATTGTAGCCGCCCTAGGAGTTGCTTGTCATCTTTAACTTGGATCTGTTCTCTCCTCTGCTAAAGCCCATCTCCACTTGTGTACTCCTTTGCACGCACTGACTTGGCAGTTAAAACAACAGTACCTACAACTGCTTTACAATACATTTTTTTTTGGGGTAAGAAAAGGTGAGCAAAGCTCGCAAAAACAATAAACTATCTAACATAAGAGACCCCTATTAAATCATGATCAAGTCATCTATCAACACCAGGGGGAACTTGCCCCAACACATGAAAGCCACGAGGAAAATCAAAAGCAAGATGAGAAAGGGAGTCAGCTGCAAAGTTCCCTTCTCTGTAAATATGAGTGAGTTTCACATTATGGAATCGCTGCAATAAGTCTAGAATTCTGGCAACGAGATGCAAACAACCGGAATTTGCTTGAACGCCACCGGTCAACATCTTGACTGCAATCTCATTATCACATTCAACAATCACATCCAAATAAGCAAGTTTATGAGCGAGTTGAATACCATGGTAGATCGCCCACAACTCAGCACGAAGAATTGAACATCGACCCGTCTTGAAAACAAACCCATGTTTACAGCGACCAATATGATCCCGAATCAACCCTCCACCTGCAGCAATCTCCGTGGAGGCATCTAAAGAAGCATCAGTGTTGAGCTTAATAAAAGGAGGATGCGGACATTTCAAAAAATTTAACCTTGAACTTGAAGGATTTTTATTTTCCGAAGGCAACTTGTTGAAGGTATCCTGAATCAATTTAGCTTCAGATAAAGTACTCTGCAAAGTATTAAAGATGGAAGAACCACCAGAATTAAAAACTCTGTCATTCCTTCGTTTCCAAAGGTTTCAACAACCTATGCCGAAAACAATAGGCCAACTAAAATGATCATGAGAGAGATGAGAGCTTTTCAAGTTCAACAATAACCAATCTTCCAGATTAACATTCCAGAAGGAGCACAAATTATTAAATTCAGTAAAGAGATTCCAGAATTGAACAGCAATATGACAATCCCGGAGAATGTGTAGAAGGGTTTCAGGCTCATCGTTGCAAATATCACAACTCCCAGAATCACTAAAATGTTGTCGTTTTCTTTCATCATTGGTTAATACTCTATTGTTTAGGGCTAGCCAAAGGAACATTCTGATTTTTTGGGGGCCTTGCCATTTCCAAATCAGGTTCCAAGGAAAGTAATGAGAAGGAATATAATTTTCAGAAAGAAAATCATACGCAGACCTCAAAGTAAAATCTCCTGAGGAAGACAGACCCCAAAAGAGAAAGTCCTTACCACAAGCAGCAGAGGGTACAAGAGTAGCTGCAATAAAAGCGCAGATTGAAGTGGGGAGCAACTGAGAAAAATACTCCCATTTCCAATCTCCATCAGTAGTAACGAAAAAAGAGACAGTTTTATCAATCAGGTTATCCGGAATATGCCCACTAGCTGCATGTAGCAAAGGCTCTGAGACACCCGGCAGCCATTTATGTTTCCAAAACTTGATCGTACTACCATCACCTAAAGCCCAGAAGGCGTTAGAAATCACAGCTTCCCAATTCGTTGTCACCAAACGCCGTAGAGGAGTACAAGAGGCAGGAGTAACCATATTATTTGGGACATCAGTGTTGAA
Organism: Erythroxylum citrifolium; assembly: GCA_026284465.1. Classification (NCBI taxonomy): domain Eukaryota; kingdom Viridiplantae; phylum Streptophyta; class Magnoliopsida; order Malpighiales; family Erythroxylaceae; genus Erythroxylum; species Erythroxylum citrifolium. The sequence continues at coordinate 32,223,304 of JANKOE010000002.1, read as the reverse complement.
CTTGTATTTAGACCGAAGCACCTTGGTCCATAGACTATTAGAATCTGTCAGCATATGCCATCCAACTTTCATAGCATAGGCTTTGTTAACTAGACGAAGATTCCTCAAACCCAAACCTCCAGCTCCTTTGGAATGCTGCACCTTATCCCAAGCAACTAGAGACAGACTTCTTTTGTCCTCTTCCTTTGTCCATATGAAACTACTGCTGAGTTTTTCCATCTCATCACAAACAGTAACAGGGATCTTAGAAGTTTGCATGGCGAATGATGGCATTGAAAACAAAGAGGAATTCGCCAAAGTAACACGACCTGCAAGGGAAAGACGACTAGAATTCTAACTCAGAATTTTGGCCTTCATTTTATCAAGGATATACCCATAGCTCTTTTTAGTGACCCGGGAATGGAGGAGGGGGACTCCTAGGTATTTTCCCAAGTCATTAGTTTCCTGAAACTCCAGAGTAGCCCGCAATGATCTTCTCATAACACAAGCACATTTTTTGGAAAAAAAACCCGAGTTTTTTGAGAGTTGACTCGTTGTCCTGAACAAGCACAGAAGTCTTAGAGGACCCCCTTAACAATATCACCCTGAGTAGTATCCGCTTTAGCAAACAGGATAAGGTCATCCGCAAAGAAAAGATGAGTAAGCAAAGGACCATCTTGGCTAAGCTTGATAGGT
>JANKOE010000002.1:32173518-32186771 GCA_026284465.1 Erythroxylum citrifolium | reverse complement strand
TTCTTCCCTGCCGGCTGAATCTCGAAAGTGAACAAACCACCATTCTTCGATTCGAGATATTACAGATGTGAGTACAGCATCCCGATCCTAGAAAGAGCCGACTGTCGAAGAACCTGCAACATCTTGACATCTTGATTGAACATTGTGAGCCAAACATGCTTTCCTTACGTCTTGACACCGCCTCTCGTAAACATGTAACATTCATTATATATAACCGCCCGAGTGTATCCGTCCCGTCACGAAGCCTTATTCGGAACCACTGATAGGCCGCTGCTACTACTGCTACCGCTGCCGAAGAGAATGACTGGAGAGTCCTGCATCAATGCTATATTGTGTTGAGCTTCGAGAAGGGTCTTTTCTTGAGGACTAGGGAGATGTATTCGTTTCACCCCGTCCAGTTTCCGAGACGAGTCCCCCTACTGTGCGGCTAATCAGGCCCGAAGAGAGCAAGGAGGGAATGGCAAACCAAACACATGAGACGAGGACCAACTGTGGACACGTGCTTCCACTTACGGAGCTGTAATGGGCAGCCAAGCCAGTCCAATACTCTTTCGACAGGCTGCACACTCAGGAACCGGAACGTTGACTGCATAATGCTCGTCAGCTCTCGAGACGATTGTGCTGTCCTCTCTCCATTCACAATGTAGGACCATGACGTGGAGATTTCTTGGCTGCAAGTCTCCCTATAGCCCGGCTGGAGATTCTGGCACGGCAATCTGCCCTCTTTCCCAGCAACACGACATCAACCGCAACAAGATACACGGCGGGCCTTCCCTTCACCATTAGCCCTTCTACTGACTGCAAGAGGTAATTAAGTTGCCTTCCTTTTAATTTCCTCTTTAGGTGGAATATTCTTTACTTCATTAGAACTTATTTATACGCATTAATATCTCCATGCCTCATAAATACATATGAAGTTCTGGGGTGTCGCTAATTGATTTGCAATTACTTTTGATAAACTGCAGTATCAATTAATGAACAGATGGTCAAGGGAGGATGGAATAAAGTACGAAGCTACATTAATCAGAAATAAGGAACGGAACTCTGCACATAAGGACGCCAGAGGGAATCCTCCCAATCATGCTTTAGTTGTATAATTCGGAAGTTGTAACGTTCCATTGAGTTGACCATGGCTGTAATATGTTGTACACTACATTATAAATCCAAGGATCTTATCTATTTTAAAGTAACGATGAAGCCAGCGGTATAAACATTATTTCCGGGGACTTATGCATCTTTTATTAATATCAGAATCGGTCAATTTATCGATTCTGATATTAATAAAAGAAATTCTCTCCTTTTTTCGATCCCTTGAGAAGTCGGCAGTTCTTTTTCTTTACAAAGTCGATTGAAATGTTGAATGTAAGATCGCAAATGCTTGGAATCTAACAAAATCCATATAGAATTGATCTTTAAATTAGAAATTCATCTGGCCATACACATTTCCACAAAATTTTCAATAAAATGCACAATATTTTCTGAGTGTTTTGACACTAAACACAAATTTATTTAATATCCGAAACTGCGTACAAATCATATTAAAATAATTTAACCATCTAACAACTTCACATAAATGCCCCAGTAATTTTTACACAGTAATATAATAGAAGATTGATTGACTATAGAAGCTAGAGCTAAGATTTATATATTATTTTGGTGAATCTTAAAGTGGGGTAGAGTTTATTTGCGTTTTAAAAAGTTTCAAAACAACACAAAAATTCATTGTCTAAAGTTAAATTGGTAAGACAAAAAGTTTAATATTTAAAAGGTTCATTCGATATTAAACCAGTATAATATCGGTTAAAGATTGAATAAAATTAAAAAATTTAAAATATGATTAAAAGATATCATCCTTACTTATATTTTTTTAAGTTTAATTAAAAAAGAGATTGTTAAATAAAAATTAATCGATTTATTTTAGTTTATAAAAAAAAATTAGTTTACAAAACTGACTGATTAACTAATAAAATGATTGGTTTTTAATAACAAAGGTTATTAAAGTAAATGGAATCAAAATATTAAAAACTGAATCTAAAAGTAGAACGATTCAAGATTTTTACGGTTGAATTAGTCAAATCTGTTCAATTTTTCATCATTGCAAAAACCTAAATGAAAAAAGTGAAAGATTACATAATCGAAACCTAACTGATGACATGGTGTGAACGATTAACAAAAACATTTAAAATAAATTACATAATCGAAACTTAACTGATGATACCATGGTGTGAGAAATAACATCTAAAATAAAGTTACAAGGATACTTTTTTCACAATCAGTCAATTTGTTGAATAAACTGAAACATTCGATTTTCCCATCTAATATTGGAAATCTAATTACACAATGTTGTATAAGTGACTTGCATGCAATTAATAAAAAAAATGTTACATATAAATAAAAGGTAAGAAGTAGTGTGATTAAACTATAATTAACTTTTCAAGTTAAAACCTTGATTGATCAGAGTAAAAATTTTTACTCTTTAAGACATTGGTATGTAATTAAATTAACATTTATTATTTTCCGTTTAATTTTAGTTTTTAGATGAAAACTTGGATATATTCATCTTTTAGTCTTCAATGTTAGGCAGTATGCTGGAAATATCCCATAATTCAATTATCAACAAACTCTCGTTTGCTCGTGTTCAAAAATATTTTGATTGTCAACAAATTTCCAGTGTAGCTAAAAATTGAACAGTGCTGTACGATGACCTTTAGCTATTCCTTGCAAGTTTTAATGAGTATTGCTTGCTACTTAAAAATTGTAAGTTAGAAAAATTTTCATTAGTTTCGAGAAATACTATTCATTTACTACTTGGTCTTAATTTTTTTTTGAGAAATTAAAAAATTTCATTGATAAGGTAAAGAATACAAAGGGAATAGTGGCCTATAAGTCAGCAGTAACGCTTGACCTAAGAGACAAAGGAACCAGAAGTTATACAATGTCGTTTGGGCATATCCAATTAAAGAGCAAAACTATTACAAAATGCGCATTCTCGTGATAGTTGAGAGACGCCCCTCATCTAGGGTAAAACTACCCCGACCTTTCACAAGTCTTCGGAAACTTTCCCAAATTCAGCAACTGGTTGGCGAGTCATCAAAGACACAGAGGAAGAGAGGGGAACGATAGTGGAAGAACAACTCATCAACATGGGGGATAACCAGGTAAACAGTTGCTACGCATAGTGAGAGTAGGGTTTAGAATCCGATCCTTGACCTTCGTTGTGGCGTGTAGGAATATCGGTGTGCCCAGAGCAAATCCTTGCTAGTCATCTGGAAAGGACGATTGGGATGCTCAGAGAGTCCAATCTACAGGCTTCTTGTATCCAAGGAATTAGGAGAGGCGAGAAAGATCAGTGACTATCCAGGTATGCCTCTGACTAAGTAATTCTCAGTATATGATTTCCCCGGAGAAGGGAGAGATCAAAGCTGTGGATCTGAGTTGTAATCTAGTTTCTGCATAGCCTTGTGTTGTGGATAGCCTGATGCGTCGTCTGAGTCTTAGATCCTCCAAATGTATGCCATTCTGCCACTACAGTGTAGATGCAACTGATTGACAATTAGTTGTTCTCTAATATTTGTAGTGATGCTTTCTGTGAGGGAGTTCAGTGAGTTTGTCTGGTTCAAAAATCTTCTGCGATTTCTTTCCTCCCAAATATTCTAGACACAAGTAGCCATCGAGAGAAGAACTATGTCTTCGTCATGTTTCGGGATGGTCAGCTTAGGAAGTTCCTCCATAATGTCTAGGAGTCTCCAGGCATTGAGGTCAGGGGCACAGATAGTAGAAATTGTGAACTATAGGGTTCAGGAAAAGCCACACTCAAAGAAGAGGTGGTTTCTGCTTTCATCCTCTAAGAGACAGAGTACACATTGTTTAGGAGATGTCAGGAAAGAGAGTCTATCCATCGTACTCAACCTATTTCTCATTGCCAACTAGAGCAGAAAATTCACATTAGGTCTGAGTGCCGAATTCCAAACCAGTGAGTACCATTCCACCCTATTTTCTGGTCTTGCCCTGAAGTTCCTGAATTTCTTAGGGGTAAGCTCTGAAATTGGGATATCCCTCTAGAAATAGATATCCCTTTCCCCATGTCTGATGAGAGGAGGAATGTTAAGGTTGATTTGCTCATCCAAAGATAGTGACCACCCTCCATTAGAAATGACATCATTGAGTTTGACATCCTTGGGGATGCGGTGTAAGAGGGAGTTAGCTAATCGGTTTGAAAATAAGGGGCCATTTCCTGTCCAATTATCAAACCAAAAAGAGAATTTATCCCCCTGTCCTATTTGAAAAATTACATGCTGATATAGTTCTTCCCTCAACCCTAGTAATTGGTTAAAGAATCAAGTATAGCTGGGCTTAGGTTTTAGAGACCAGAAACTCCTACCTTTCAACATATAAGTATGCATCCATTTGACCCACAATGTTTCTTGATCTTGTAGTATCCTCCAAATTCTTTTAGACATAAGGATCCGGTTCTTTGTAACTAAGGATTCAATTCCCAATCCCCCTTCTTCTTTGGGTTGGCATATAGATTGCCAAGCTACCTTGGCCAATCCTTTTCCTCCATTCTTATTCCCCCATAGGAATTGTTTCATCAGCCTTTCTATTGTTTTAGCAAGTCCTTTGGATAGGAATATATAAGAGCTCCAGTAGGTGCTCATGGCCAGGATAACAGATTTGAGAAGTTGGAGTTTACCTCCATAGGATAAAGCTTTATTGGCCCATAACTACTTGGTCTTAATTACTATGTCTTACTTTGGTAAGGAGGTGACGGTGATCAAAAGCAAAATAAAGACAAGGATGTTGATTGATTATCCTTATCGATAACAGCATCGTTAGAAGAATGGAAGTCGAATGACTAGCAACGCTACTACTCTTTCACTTCTGTCCACGACTAGGGTGTCATAATTACGATACGAAGGTAACCAAGTCGAATATGATCACCAAATTTGGCCCATTCGCAAACATGAAACTTTTCATGTTTGCTTCGACAAGTTGTTAAACAATTGACCTAGTTACTTGCCACAAAAAGGGTACATTTGGTTGATAATTCTTATTGTTTAACTGTTTATATTCGAATTTTTTAGTTTCAATGTGAAATTATAACCCTATTCTGTTTATTTATCAACAATGAAAGTGATGCAATTTGAGCTCGAAGCCTATTAATCACACGAGGCTTTCCTAACTATCAAGAAATCACTCACGCCAAATACCAAAGGGTAAGGCACATACATTGATCATAAATTATATATTGAATTTTCATTTTGTTAATTCAAAAATAAATGAGGATAAATGATATAATTGTTGGTTTATACCATATAATTAATTAGTTACTTATAATTTAAATTTTTTATCTTATACATATTTAGATGTATATAATAAAATTCATGTAGTAAATACACATTATAAATAAAATTATGATAATTTTATAATTATAATATTCATATTGTATTTATGTATATTATCTTTAACTTATTAATAGTCATTGTTCTATTATGATGGAACATTAATAGAATATAAAGTGACTAACATAAGTTATGTTTTTTCTTTATTAGGAAGTAGTGGATATTATAGACTAAAGTATGAAAATACTTAAATAAACGTGGGGATACTAGTTACATTGTTAGAGAACAAGTTTACTAAACTGATTCTATAGAGAATTTCATTTAGAATATTACTTATATGTCTATGAAAATTCTTATTGTGATGATTGTATAAGTGATTCTTTGACTTAAGACTTCTAAGGTATATCCTGTATGGATTGATATATTTTCATACTACTTGTGACCTACGTTGATCAAAGGTAACTCAATCGATAATCATTAGATATAGTTAGAACAATATGGAGGTACTTAAGTGATTAACATAGGATTTATCGCCCTAAAGTGATTAAAGAGAATGTTCTGTTATTCTCGATTAGTATTGATTCGAAAAATTCTTAACTAAGGTATAACGAAGCTTTTAAAAATAGTTTTTAAGGCTTTTAAAAATAGTTTCACTATTATATTTGAAGAAGAATAAGTCAAATTCATTAATAAGAGTGCATTATATTTGAAAATTGCTCTAGTTAGTTTACACTCACATTTACACCAAAGGAATGGTAGATCATTTGTTAATATAGAAACTAAATAAAGTGGGTAGAATAAACCTCTTGAGATAGTGCCTTTCAGATATCTTAGCACATGAAAGGTATTTTGCACATGAGGCTCCTTAAAAGTAAAAAGAAACTAATTGAGGTGTTAGACAATATAAGAGATGTATAGCTTGCTCATTGTCAAATAAAGTAGTCTATCAATGCGGCTTCTATAACCTTCACAATACTAATAAAGTTATTGACCCTTATAACAAAGAAAGCTTAAGGTTATGTGGAAATGGAAATGATGTAGGTTCGGTAATAGTAAGGTTAGATATTGTTCTAATATTTGTTAAGAAAATAAGATAAACTGCATTAGTTAAAAACACCATAACTGCCCCAAATTCTAATTCAACTGACATGCCCTTAAGAGACATTTCATTGAACAATTCATAGGCAACCTGAATTATCTCTAACTAATGATAAAACAACTGCATTTTTTCATGATTTACCAACAACACATTCAAACCACAAATAAACCAACAATTCAATGTAAAACGCATAAACCGATAATCCAAATGAAACACACCCACCCACCTGCGGTCATATATATAAGCATTTGACACCTTCGTTTTTTGGAGACAAAATAAACCCAATAGTTTTGTTACTTGCACGATGGACCAAAAACGAAGCAAAAATTGACGGAAAGGACCGACGACGTTAATGGTGGGAAGAAGAGAGAAAATAATAAAGGGGAGGGAGAAGAGGGGCTTCAGGTTTGTTAAGTTTGTGAATAAAATGACGTCATTTGGATTAAAACCAAATGATGTCATTTTATTTTATGAACAATTTGACAATTACCGACAGAATTATGGTTTCGTCAGTATTCAAGATGCTTAGTTGTTTCGCGAGCCATTGTCGCCTACTTTTACGACGGACTTTACTGTTCTGTCACTATATTTTGTCGAAAAACTCGCGGGAATATTTTCCCTCCATGTTTACCGACAAATGTTAATTTTTTCATCAAATTTACCGACGGATAATTTATTTCTATCGCTAATTTACTACAAAATATTTTTCGCCGGTAATATTCCATCGGTAATTTGTTATTTTCTTATAGTGAGAGGAGGCAGTGGGTAGAGAAGGAGCTTTTGGTATCAGGAGAGTTTGAAAGATAAAAAGAGTCACTTAAATGTCATTTTTAAAACATCTATTCATAAAGAAAAAGTCAATTTTAGAAGAAGAATAAGAATTGCATAAGATGTGATATGTTAGATTAATCAATTCTTTGGTTTAATGAATTTATAGTTATTTTAGATTTATCCATATTCTTATAATTGATTGAATTGAATAAATGAGAATTGAAGATTTAATAATTCTATTCATACATTGAGATCAAAAGATAATTTGTATGGTTATGATAAAGAAGGTTGTGCTTGCATGAGGCCTTCTCAGATTAAGGTAAAACCTATCATGAAAATTAGACAAACAAACTAATGTAGGTTTTTTTGGTTTCAAGATTTTAATTAATTCAATTTAATAATAAGGGTTGTGTTACTCTAGAGAGAGACCGTAATCTAAATTAAGAATTCTTACTAGTCTAAAAAACAATAATTATTTATTAAATCACGGTGAAGTCAAACATGGTGAAATCCTAAGGGATACCTTACCTAAATCTAACTTATTTATAGATCCTTTCTTCTTAATTATTGCTTTACTTCGATATTATTTTTTTCCTTTTAATCAATCGTAATTAGTATTATAGATAATTAAGTTTGTAAATAATGGTAGCTAACCAGTAGGCCTTGTGGAATCAACGTATACTCATCAGTGCTAACTATGGCTACACCATATACTTATAGTTAAAACATAAATATCAATGACATTAATGAAACTTTATTCAAGTTAGAAGCCAATAAAGTGCTGGGTCCTGAAAGTTCAAAATTTTTTAAGAAGACATAATTTCTTTATAAAATCTATATCTATAACCATCCTTAAAATTTTTTCCAATGGTATTTTACTTCGAGAGTTTAACAAAATTCACTTATGCCTTATTCCTAAGGTGTGAAATCCTTCAAGGTTCTAAGACTTTAGACCTATATGATAATTTCTAGGATATTGGGTAATAAGCTTAAATGTTCTTAAAGCTCTGATAAATCCTTCTTAGGTTGTGCTTATTCAGGGCCAAAATGTTACGAGCTGTAAAGTTTTTCAAGAAGTACAAGACTCATCATCATCATCATCATACCCCGAAGTCCCGCACTGAAGTAGGGCCTGATAGTATGCAGCCTTACCCCTACATTGTAGAGAGGTTATTTTCAATAGGCCCACATGCATATGTGACATGATAACAAAGATGTAGGGTACAAGGAATAAATACGTACAGACTGGTAATACATTTAAATATATATACCTGATAGTGACCATAATCTGCTATTACCATTTGTCTTGCCAAGACCAGCTTGTCTCGTTGCTATCGTAGGATCATGGAAATATCAACAAACCGCACTTGTAGAAGATAACAGTAATATTACGGATAACAGTAATATAAAAAAATTAAAGATACTATTATTATTGGCAAAATCTTAATAAACAGCGGTGTAATAATAAAGATGGCAGAGATACGTTACAGTAGTGTAAGTGACAGGGTGTCAGTATGCTCCGCCGAATTTTCAGTCTGTGATGTGCCAAGAATCGGCTGCTCCCTCTACTAGCTTATGCTCTGTTAAGTCAATTATAATGCATCTATGTTGGGCTTAATTTTGGTTGATTTGTGAAATTTGTGTTCAAAAATTGATGGAATTACTTGTTAAATGTTCACAGATGGTTTTCAATGCCAAAAAGACGGAAATGGATCAAAAAGAGGAAAAATATGGCAAGAAGTTCAAAAATTTCAAATTGGTCGAAATTCAAAGATTAGGCGTGGGCACGCCTAAGGTCATAATCCTAAATCTGCAGATTTCCAGAACTTGTCTCCAATTAGAACACAACCATCCAAGACCTTCTCAACCTCTTTTCAAGATGTCTTCTACCGAAATTAAAAGACCAATCAATTTGGACAAAATCAAATCAAGATAATGAAGAGATTTAATTCAAGAAGGAAGTTAATGTTGATTGCCGTATATGAATGGAGGCTAGGGTTGCAAAAGGGATCATCGCATATTCTCATCCTAAGCTGACGCATCCTTTGTCTTTCCCCTGGTCCACGTTGCTGAATCTGTCTAATAGTTCCATCGTATTTTGCTGTTTTGGGGAGGCTGCCGCAACCTTTATTCTCTTGGCTTCTTTCTGTCAAAATTCCAGTATTGCTTTCATAAGTTTCTTGTTTGGAGATTGCCGCAACCCTATTTCTTCTTGTCTTTCTGATTTGCGTCCTCTACACTTCTCAAGTTACATCATCGTATTCTTCCCTGCTGCTGGGGGACTGTCGCATGTTATTGATTCTTCCTAGTTATAAGTAGTTCATCGTAGGCTTAGGGATTTAAAAGATTGTCTAAATTATGGAGACTATTTCTTTTATTATTTCTTTTTATTTCAATTTAATTATGATTAACTAAATTTCTTGTCTTGGTTGAGGGATCCATGTTCCGTGTTATTGTGGTGAGATTTTCTAGATATTTTTCATGTTGTTGATGAACATTGGATAAATTCAAATCTGTCTTTTTAATTGGATTTGTTAGTTTCTTGGTGCGCAACTAGGAATTAATTGATTCGACTGCTAGGTTAACAAAATCTGACATTCAATTTTGGTAACCACAAGTAGCAATTAGGATTAACCCTCTCTACGTTAAGGTCGGAAAATTCTAAGAAATTATCCACTTGATTGATTTCATGTCGTACATGTTTATCACTTGTCATTGATTTTCGATTCTTAATGCTATTAGTTAATTTAATCTATGATCGTATCTAGATTGTTGTCTAATAAAATTGCTAGAATACATGTTTCTGGTCAATATACTTAAGAGAAATTTTGCCCAATGAATGTTCATTAATAATTATAATTTTACGGCGAGGATCCATAATAGCATGGTAATATCAGTGACTGAAACCAAGGTATTTTTCCTATTGACTTTTCAGACTTAATTATTATTTCAATTTGCAATTTTCTTTTTTGATTTTCATTATCATTACCGTGAATAACAAACCACCCCCCCCCCCCCTTTTATTATTTGTGCCGTTTGAATCCGTAATTTTCATAATCACAAAATTCCTCGTGGGAACGATATTCGCTTACCGCTACTACATTAATTGTTTTAACGGAAGTGAAAATCTTTTATATTTGGTTGCAGGCAACATCATCACCAATGTCACATCATAAAAAATAATAGTTTAAACTAAATTATTAAGATTTTAAAATTTTAATCACCAAACTAAATAATTGATAGAAATTTAGTACACTTTGTGAACACAAAATTTTCTCTGTTCCATTACTTTCTATTTTAATAAAATGGACGTTTACTTGAAGAATATATAAATAATATTAGTGTCTAATTCAATTCTTAATTGAAAACATTATGTTTGGTAATGAGTTGGGCTGAAGTTTGATAACAATGGTTTTCTTTTTCAAAGTAACAAATAAAACATAATATCATTTCATTTAAAATGACATGGTGCATTTTAGATCAAGTTAGATAAATATATCATACCTTAATCTTTGTATAGAGATTTACAACAAACAAGGCTGAACTAATTAAATTACATTACAGGTAATACTTTGTCTGAGTACATGATACAATAAATCAATTCCTTAGCTTCCATGTCCACTTCCTATTATTGTAACTATTTTTTTATAACCCCAATTATGACAAGCAACTACAAGATGTGATGTGATATGATGATGGATGGTAATGAATAATCACTGGAATGGAATGCAGATCAGATAAATTATCTATAAGCATTGCACATGCAATCAGGAGCAGGGTAAGTATAAATGGATTGTTTTGGCTTTTTTATCCTGGAGTCCAATTCTTCTGTCCAATTTTATGGTGTCTTATTATGTCCAGTGAATCTCAGCTATTTATTTATGCGGATCTTACATAAATAAACATAGGACCCACATTAATGAATGGCTGAGATTCACTGGACACAATAAGACACCATAAAAGCTAGACAGAAGATCTTGGTTGCTTATTCTGATATGTCCTTTTCTGTCTTTGTTTGTTTCAACTTTTGGAAGAAAAAAAAAGTACTTTTTTTTTATCGCAAAAGTTAAATATAAAAAAAATGAGTGCTTAGACTTAAAATTTGAAATTACTTTTTTAACAAAAATAACTTTTTTAGAATTTAAAATATAATTTTTTAAAAAGTTCAAATTTAAAGTTTAAAAAAAAACCCTTAAAACAGTTTTTTCGGGTAAACCTTAACGATTATAATGTGCGCCACTTACGTTTATAACATGCGACGTATAAAAACCTCTTTTCCAAGCCAAACCAAAATCCTTCTCTTCTCTCTGCCTCTGCTCGGCGATCTGTTTCAATCCGTTTATGGTTAGGTGTTTTTTTTTAATCTCGATTTCCTCCTTTACGGTGCAATTTATGTTCTCGTTTTTTTGTTATATTAATTATTGCTTTGTTTCACCCACCTAGGAGTAGCTCATCTGATCGTCTTCTCAAGCAAAGAAAAGCTCTTTGAGTACTCCACCAATTCAAGGTTTTACACCTTCACACCTGTATCTCTACCTACCTTCTCTACCTCCATTTATTTCATTTTCTTGCATATTTCCTGCTCCCACCTCTCCTCTGCTTCAATGATTTTTGTTCTAAACCATCTTCTAATCATTTCCCTCTTCACGTGAAAAAACTCACAAAGCTTAAATTGCTCTGTCTTTGGTCTAGAGTATGAAGATGGGTGGCATGTGACTTGTAATGATTAGCAATGCCCCCCTTGGACGGAAGCTTTGTCTATTTTGTTTCTGATTTAAATCAATAAGAAGCTTGAGCCTTGAGTAGGGATATAGTTTAACGTGCTGTGTTCCTAGATTTACGGGTTTGTTTTGCTTAAGCATCCAAATAGCAGCAAACCCATTTGTCTTTTTTCTTGTGGTTCATTATTCGATATTGTTATTGCTGGGTTTTTTATTATGGCAAACCGTTGAGAAAAATTTAACTGTTTCAAACCTTGCCTAGAATTTGTATTATAAAGATTCTTGTATTATATTCCAAGCACGTTTGAGTAGAGATAGGAAAATGTCCACAAAAGGTATAGAGGATTGTAACACCCCACTCCCGCATGACCCGAACCCGACATCGATGGTGATATCCGAGTCCGTGCCCTGTGAGAGTGGCGTGCTACATCACTCAGTCAAAACTCAGCATAATATTTTTTTTACATAAACATACGCAATGCAGAAATCAATTAACATAAACAATCATCAGTAATTTACAATGACCACGGGGGGGCCTTTTTATAAAACACAAATTAATTCAGTCTGTTGACTTTGCAACATGACCTAATCGTTCATACACAAATTCAGAAAAAACACTATTTATCTGACACTAATGCAGACGCTGTAGGAAAATCCCGGGAGGTACATCACATGTACCAAGTGCGGAAAACAAAATTTTTGTTACCGGGACCTTCCCGAAGCCAGGATCCAGGTGTCGGTATGAAAACTTAAACCTAAACAGCCAATAGAGACTGTCTCTAAAGGTGATCCACGCAGAGATCAGAAAACCTAACCGGGACAAACCTCTTTGCCCCGGGAATAGCTAGAACAGATTAAAGGCTGCTAGACCCTACCTCTGTCCTGGAGAGCTTGAGAATAGACGATGGAACCAGCCATGGAGGAGAAGAGAATCGATGGTGACCATGAGAGAAGAAGATGAAAACATTTTTCTAAAAGCTTAACCATTAAACTTTTGTTCTTCTACTCTCTTCTGGAGCTACCATCGACGACAGACTCTCCAACAAGCTTCTCACTTGTTTATTTACTAAGTCTTTTTACTTAATAAAAGAGCCATGAGAGGCTTGCCAAATGGAGAGCTAATGTCCATTCATTTTTAATGAATAAACTAATGGAAACTTTGACTTTTCAAAGCAATTTGTCTCTTCTCCTTTGATTCCAACGCAGCCAACATATATATATATAATTAATTAACTTAATTAATTAATATATATATTTGCTAAGAGGTCCAGTCCAACTGGGGTCGGTCCTACCGGCCTACCGGGCCCCGGTGCTGAAACA
>JANKOE010000002.1:32105043-32122015 GCA_026284465.1 Erythroxylum citrifolium | reverse complement strand
ATTACGGTATCAAACGGGAGAGTACCTTGGCTAGGCTTTTCTTCATATTATTTTCAATCTTTAATTTTAATTTCTTCCTGCGTGATTTCGTGTTCTAAAATCAATCATTCCCAAATCAATTATTTTTATATTTATATTTTATTTTTATTTTGTTGATTTCACACAAATAAATAATTGCTACATTTGTCTCTGTGGTTCGACCCTATTCACCACTTTACTCGTTTAAGTGTTCTAGAGTAGGAATTTATTTTTGATTAGTTTGACACGCCATCAGTCTATCAGCACAATAAGTATCACAAGCAAACTAACAATCAATGGGCACGTGATGAACCTTGCTTTTGTTGTAATCTACAGTCTTGTATTGGTGGTTGCAACATGGGCTTATTGTACTATATAAGTTGACCATATTATTCTTGTTTGTATTTTCATCTCTTCACTGTGTAAATGTGTTGACTGTCACTTCAGCACTTTATAAGTAAATATTAAAACTTCTTCAAGGTGGCTGGAGGAACTTTATTGGGACTCCTTTATGAATTATATTCAATGTTAAGCATAATTATACATGTGTCATAATGAAGCCATCTTGATCATTTGATGTCTTACTTCTTCAAAGTTAAGCAATATATCACATGCACAAATTGAGCACTTTCTTGAACCAAAGCTATTGATACACTGAACTTCTGTCATCTGTTTACCATCTAACTATCATCTAATAAGATCTTAAAGTCTTGTGTAATGGATCAAGCTTTATTTGTGTTGGTTGTATTTTTTTCTAGGTATGATCATAGTACTGCATATGTTGTTTTTGTCATTATCTCGATACTGCTTTTCCATTTCTTAATCACGAGAGTAATCCTAGCTAATTTTTTTGGTAAGAGTCACTATACTGAATTCCTTTGGCATTAATACTGAAGTTGCATTTTATTAATGTTGCGTACCCTCGTTAAATACCCTTGAATGTTGTTTCTTCTATCCATTTCATCCGTTTAGTTATTCTAACCTGAAAATTTACAGAAAGGGGAACTGAAACTTTAATGGAAATGGTTAGGCTCTAACTTTATACAAGGTCCAAGTATTGTAATTCATTCAAATTACAGTTCTTTGTTGGATTTTAAATTCATCTACTCACCGAATAATCAAGTTCCATTATCTCTGTCACTTATACGTTTTTTTTTGTGCTAGGCCTGATAAGTTTCTCTTCTTGAATTTTTTTGCATGTGTACTACAAGAACTTGGTCCAAAAAAAGAATTCCTATCTTCATTTGCTAATTATGAACATATATATTCTTCATAAAGGAGCTGATTCCTTCTCTCTTGAAATCCCCCTCTTTAATAATATGATCGAGGCCTATACACATGATTGTAACTGCATTCGTTCATTCTGTGCAGGTTTTTGACTAAAGCGTATCTTCGGGAGGAAGCAACTAATAGTCACGTCGCTAAGCAACGAGTTGTATGACAAGTCTAGAAACTTTTTATTCCTACATTGTGACACATTTTTCTATTGCTTATGGGCGTTGCAAAGGATACTATAATTATTATTATTACTATTTTTTAACAGCTTGGTGTTAATCTCCTGGCGATGATCCTTTTGAATAGTTGAACTTTTGCTAGCAAGTTTAATCTTTGCCTTCCCTTCCATCAAAAGTCTATCCTTCTACTCATAAGCTCCGGATTTCAATTCCTATGCTTCTAGCCTTCTTATGAGATCCCGAATGATTTCATTTCCTTAATTTACTGTTGTTGTACATTATCTTGTTATCTTTTTCATTGAGATTAACTGTTTATTTTTATGCTTTCTGAATTTGTTTATAAAAAAAATTGAAATATTATGTTGTTAGTTTTTGGACTATATTATTTGTCTTGATTAAATTAAGGTCGCAATAAAGAAGTTAGTATTCCTTTTAAAGATATATCATCATGTTTGCAATCATGGTAGTTTTACAATTTAATTTACTTATTTTTTATTTTCTTTTTTATTTTTTGTAGGATGATGATGTTTAGGAGTGGACAAGGAGGTACTGGTGAAGGATTTTAGAGTGTCTACAAATATTGGTTTTGTTTAGTATTTAGATTAATTCATTGATATTCCATATGGATTAGAGGACAATATTGTAGATGAATACTTTAGTTGGTGATTTTTTGCTTTTGTATTTTGAATATATTAAAAGATTAAATTTTACAAGTCCTTATGGAATACATATTATATATAAATGCTTTTTTTGTCATTTACATTTGATAGTACGTATGCAATTAAGATGTACATTAATATCTATATATTTCTTTTAATGTACATATAGATGTTGTCTACATAATGACAATAATTTAAGTTTATGTTAAATAATATTGGTAACGAAAAAATAACTTGTTACTCTTATTATTACAAATTGTTACCTTAAAAATTCACTTTTTTGCCTTACAAAGACTTAAAAGCGTTGCAATATCTAGTTAACATTGTTGTTATAGTTTGAAATTAATGTGTTGCTTTAGTCAAAATTTAAAGCAACATTTTTTAATCTGTTGCCTAATCAAAAAAATTTGTTACCTTATATTTATTGCAGCGCCACTTCTTGTAATGATATGAATTCTGTTGCCTTAATAAAAAGACAACAATAATTGTACTTATTGCTACGCTTTTGTTTGTTGCCTAAAGTACTTTTTGCCGTAGTGATATCTTTTAGAAAGATAAAACAAAACCCTAGTTTGTAATGCCTTAATAAATATTAGGAAATCTATGCATAACTTTTGCATCAATAAATTTTAAGTCTTAACATTATCAAATCAATAACAATTAAACAAATTTAATCAAGTTAATCAATTAAAAGAGGCTCTAATACCACTGTTGAAAAATTAATCATGATCTAGTCACGTGCACAATTGAAAATTAATTTTTACAACTTCTAATCAGATCACTTTAATTAAATAACTTAAAGAATACAAATCATAAATAAAAGGGTTGAAACATACCTTATTTGGATTCTTGCATAAATTTTTCTTATCGAACTATCATCCACAAGCTATTCACATATCCAACCTCTAACAATATTTATATGAAAGAGACAAAGAACTTAACATTTGAGAGGGAAAGGCAAAAGTGCTAGGTCTTTTATGCCTTTTTTCATATTTATAGAAAAAGGCAATATATTTTTATTAAAATTAAACTTCCTAATTATAATTAAATTCTAACTCTAATTATAATTACAATTTAAAATTAATAAAATCAAATATCTCATATTTGATTCATGAAGTTTATCAAATTTTACAATTAAATTAATTGCTCTTTTATCTGTGACTTATTAGGTTATTAATAAGTTGGTAATCCTTTTGAATTAATTCTAATTTATAACTAGACTTAGGTAAATCAAAACTCTTTTTAATTTATATTTAGTTCTCTTGTTAAACAATTTATAATCATATATCAAGGTTGATGTCTAGCAATATATCATGGCCATCTAAATATTAAGAATATCAATATGATTTGACTCAACTTATCCATCCACAGTTATAATGTATAATTCAATATTTTCATAATCTAATATTCTAATTATACATAGAGTATGGATATAGTATCCATTCTTTTAAATCTGATCATGATTTTTCTTGTTAACTAGTAATCACCCTGGCTAAATTTTTTTTAAATCACTACTAATCAAGAACAGTAGAGTATTCTCATTAATTAATTTATTGTGATGAATCCTTTATTTACTTATTCATCCATCTCTATATAGTTCATACTATATCTAAGTACTACCAGTCGAACTATCCTAAATAAAAAATTTCATAAGTAACATTAAAATATAATAATTTTCATATGAGATATTTTGATAATGTCAAGTATAAGGGTCAACTATGCAACCATGATAATGAGAAAATTCACATAAACATAAATAATATTATTCTATTTTGGATCATAAACTTGTTATCTAATAAACTCTCACACGTTTGCTTAGGTATCTATGTACTTTAATTTATAAGATCATATCTTTTTTTTCATAAAAAAGAACATAATGTGTCTTAATCTTAATGTTTTATCAATATTTTATCTTGATTAAACTATAACTATAAACAATTCAGAAATAATATATAAATAGAAATTGAATATCATTATTACAATGTCATTATAATTTTAATTGTATAATAATTATTACCTTTAGTATTAAAATATTAAATCTAATTAATAAAATACATAAAATAAATATTATCTTTATGTCATCACAAGATCTATAATCAACCGATAAACTTTAGAATATATACCAACAATTCATTCATCAATAGGTGGAGTAGTAAATCCTTATTGGCTGGAATAATTGTATTGTAAGACGAATTCTCTTTAGAATGCCATAAATAGAAGCTTTGACTTCTGGTTGGGTCAGTCATGCTAGGCCCGGTCTGAGGCCCATGCATCGACGGCCCATTCGCAGTTGGTAACCTCCCATGCATACGTAAACACCTACAAAATGACCTAAACTTAGCGGCTATTTCATATATAAGGTACTATCTGGCCATGATACAGGTACGAGATTACGACCCTAATTTTCTCTGTTCTTAGCAACCAATACCCTCTCAAAAAGACTAACTTGAGCGTCGGAGGGGCCTGCCGGCAGACAACCCCCGGCGTGCCTTATTTGTTTTTGCAGGAGTCCTTTAGCTTAAGCCAGTAAGGATCATGGATCCAAGCAGCAACGTCCAGCCCCAGCAGAATCAGACTGAACCACTATCTAAATAATAACATTACATCATTAACTTTTACGAACTATCCTTTTAAACAAAAACTAACACCATTTTATTATTAAAGCAAATCACAAAAACACTAATTTAATCTATCGGAAAGAAGTTTGTATCAAAAAGTAAAATTTTTAAAGTCGATGCTTAACAATAGTTACATAGAATAGGAGAAGCGGGTATCCATGTGTCATGCATGCGGCTGTGGTTATATGGGTAGTTGAGAGATGACATGAGGAAAGGGAATCAATGAACATGTGCAACAATCAATAATTGGAAATTGAACATGCCTACGTATACATGACTTGTTTCTGTAAGACATTTAATTATGGGGTTTCCTGGAACGATGCTCTCGTTCATTTGAGACATTCACGTTCTCTCCTCTATCATTCCTTAGACTTAATTAATGGCTAAGATTTCTTTAAGGTATTAGTTAACATTCAAAGTATGGGATACTCCTGTCCTGCAACATGAAATCATACGTCATATTTAAAATTTTCCAGACTTATAATTCAGGTGCCACAAAATGACAGTCATGTTCCGCCAAGCCAATGTACCCAATCATTTAAGCATGTAATAATATGACCTGCTCACGTTCGATTCAGTCGATGATGCTTATGACAGATTGGGGCCGATTTGGCATATGCTGTAAGTTTTTATCTTTCCAACAGTAAAGTAGTTTTTTTTTTGTGCGTGATAGTTTTATTTTTCAAACCCCATGAAAAAAAACTGATCAAAACTTATTCAAAAAATACACCCGTTTAACAGTCGAACCAATTTCCTTCAAATTATCTACACATGATTAAGCAACGGTAAAACTAAACAGCCAGATATCAGAATGCACAATTACATCTTCAAGTAAATAAAAAAGAAGTGAAATGAAATCAAAATATCACGAAGAAGATAAACCACTCTACATTTCTATTGGTGACAACCGAGATAATCGTTAGCGAGCATGTGCCTCAATTATTAATTGAGTGAAAACGATGGATTTTTGTTTTCTTTACATTGAGAATAAGTTGAATCCCGATCTGGTTGCATATTGATGATGGAATAGTTTAATTAGGTGTTACGGGATGAAACCAGATCCTCTGTCCAGTTTTACTCTGTCTTATTCTGTCTCATAAAATCTCAATCATTTATTTTGCGGGACTCACGTAGGCTTATGCGGACCCTACATAAATAAATGATTGAGATTTATTAGACACAATAAGACACCATAATATTGGAAAGAGGATCTGAACTCTTACGGGATAGTGTGCTGCAGAACAAATGCATTAAATTAGTGTTCCTGCTTGCCTTTGAAGATGCAATCGTAAACTTTACAATCAGTTTAATTTAATGAGTCATTTTTTTTATTTTAACGGTTGGCTTTTTCTATTTTGAAATCATATTATTATATGTAGGTGTAAATAAATTATAAAAGTCGAATTAACATCAGATCAACATATTGAGGTAATGTTATCATTTAAACTTAATGATCCGTTGTTAGTATCATCTGCGGTGTGTTAAAGTAACCTCAGCAGTAAGCGGCACTACCGTTTACAATCACAGGAACATAAAATACACATAGGGGTATTTGAACAGCAATTGATAAGGACAAGTTAAGCAACAGCAGGCCCGCACGGGTTACCTTAGTAGCAAACTACCAGGGTCAGTTGGAACAAGATCCTAGGTTCGACTCTAGGTAACGACAGAAATGGACCGCTCTGGTAGAGGGCTGCTGAGGGTCAGACCGTGGTTCAATCCCCCAGCGGTAGTCAGGCCTGCGACTGGGAGCCCTTAGAGTTGGGATCAACCTTTTGAAACAAGTTAAGCAACAGCAGCAGCAGGATGATTCATGATAGCTCACAAAGTACGGAGACCATTAACTGCTAGTCTTCCTGATTTTATATTCTTCTGTCGTCATTGTGAGACTGTTAGGAATGACAACCCAATCGTCGCTTTCACAATTTCTAATCACCATCACCCCAACGTAGACTATGAACAACAAGCTTATTTATTTACTTAATAATTAGATAATTCACAATATTATCATTTTCTATTAAATCAATTATTATATTATCATTTTCTATTAAATCAATTATTAGAAATTTTATTTACTTCAAAGCCTAACTCGTGGTTAGTTGTGGTAGTGAATTGCCGCCAACGTGAGCCGCTCGTGTCAGTGGAACAACCAATCTGAGTAATGGGAATAGATGTGATTGGATCGGAATATCCTTACTAAAACAGGATGCTCCAACCTGTCAACTGACAGGTCATTTTGTTCAAAAATAGGGTAATTAATGTCAAGAACTTAACCGCGGAAAGAGAATAGAGCTATGAAGTGGTTCGATTATATTTGTGTTAACTTCACTGCTTAGACAATAGAAATCACTGTCACATTGTCAATGATTATCCCTTACTTTTCTGTGGGCTCTATTTCTTATTTATTTGTTCTTTTGTTGATTATGCCATCATGTCTGCTCTCCCAAGGCTTCCTCTCTAGTTTTCTTTGTGTTTTCAGAGCAAAAATATTCCGCCGCCCTTTTCGTTTCTTGCTTTTTCCTTCACCAACCCAGTTAATCAAATTCTCCAAATCCATACCTCGTGCAATGTCCGTTTCTGCTTAATGTTTTGAAAGCGTTGATCGGAACAAACTCAGATGCTAAAATTGAAATCTCGCTTATGTATGTGGGATTTATGTGGCTTAAAGTGTTCTTGAAATTTCTTGATAGATTTGTTCGACGATTTCCATCAATAAAGCATTTCCCTGAAGAGCCCAAGTTGTGCAAAAGTCAAAATTTTTGCATAATTTCCTGAATTATTGAAGCCCTCTTGCTTAAAAGCTTCTCCCTTTCCGTTTCTTTCCTCTTCTTTAAGCATGATTGTTGCTAGTTTCGGACTGCAAATTTTATCTTGTGGAGGTTAGTTTGGAGCATAAACTTCAATCCACTGCTGCGTAGGATTTGCAGAGCTCTGTGAAGCTTTAAAGAGGTAATTTCTAGGATTTCAATTATTGGAATATATAAATGGATTCGTTCCATGGAAGTATATCATCAACAGGGGAAAATGCAGTAGCTGCAATATTACCTCTGTTGAAACTTATCACCCTTACTCTATTTGGTTTGGTTCTCGCTCACTCAAAGATCCAACTTGTCCCTAAATCTACTTACAAAATCCTAAGTAAGCTAGTCTTTGTTCTATTCCTACCTTGTTTGATATTCACGGATCTTGGTCCCTCTATTACTCTCCATAAAATCATTCACTGGTGGTTTATTCCTGTTAATGTTATCATTAGTACTGCCATAGGGTGTTTCTTGGGGTGGTTGGTGGCCTTGTTATGCCGGCCCCCGAAACAGTTCTTTCGGTTCACAATCATAGTCACTGCATTTGGAAACACCGGTAATATTCCGTTGGCAGTGGTCGAAACAGTGTGTCACAGTTCTGATAAAGCTTTTGGTTCTGATTGTCAATCAAAGGGTGTTGCTTATGTGTCCTTTTCACAGTGGGTTTCTGTTATTCTTGCTTACACTCTTGTTTACCATATGATGGAGCCTCCACTGGAGTACTATGAGATTGTTGATGAAGGAGGTGAAATTGAGGAAGTACCCCTTGATATCAGTAGACCACTCCTAGTTGAAGCTGAGTGGCCAGGAGTGGAAGACCAGGAAACAGAACATAGCAAGACACCCTTCATTGCAAGGCTCTTCAATAGTTTATCGGGAATGTCACCTTCCACTGTTCCTGATATTGGAAGGATAGAGGAGGGAGCAGATGAGGGAGTAGAGGAGGGAATAGAGGAGGAAGGTCAAAGCAGTCCCAAGTCCTTAAGGTGCTTGGCAGAGCCTAGGATGGTTAGAAAGATTCGAGTTGTGGCGGAGAAAACACCAATTAAGCACATTCTTCAGCCCCCAACAATTGCATCTTTATTGACTATTATAATAGGATTAGTTCCTGTTCTCAAGAAAATTGTTTATAGTAGCAGTGGACCCCTTGAATTCATCACAGACAGTTTAGAAATAATATCTGAGGCAACAGTGCCTTCAGTTATGCTGATTCTCGGAGGAATGCTTGCCGAGGGTCCAAAGGAATCAAGCCTTGGTCTTCGAACCACTATTGGGATCATCATCGCAAGGCTTTTGGTGCTTCCTGCAATTGGAATCGGGGTCATCTTTTTGGCGGATAAGTGGCATCTTTTGATCTCTGGAGATCTAATGTACCGTTTTGTGCTTTTGCTGCAATTCACCACACCAAGTGCCATCTTGTTGGGAGCTATTGCAAGCTTGAGAGGATATGCAGTTAGAGAGGCTTCAGCACTCCTCTTCTGGCAGCACGTGTGTGCTGTGGCCTCCTTCACACTCTATATTATTGTGTACATGGAGATTCTGCTCTCATACATCTAATTTGCTTTCTCAAGCTTCCTGCTTAGAGGTCCTTCAACTGAAGGGAAAAAAAATAAAACATCAATCTTAGTAGGAATTCCGATTTCTTGTTTAAGATGTTGTCTCCAGTAGTCCAGGTATGTTGCTTTGTGTAATTCACATAATTTCTGATGTTAATCAGTTGAAATACACAAATGACAGAGCTTGTACTTTGCAGGCAGCATCATAAACATAAAATTATTTTTGTTAGGATTGTTTCAAGCAGTCAATCAGTGTACATCGGCACAGGTCTAAGATGAACATTCAAATCCTCCTAGAGAAACAATAATTGATCACAGGAAGATGCCATTATTGCTGACCTCATCTAAAGCATCTAGTAAGATGCATATTCCAGACAAGGTCTATCAACAATAAGGAGAGAAGAAACACACTTTGTGTATGCCGATGAAATTACCAATTGATGTGTTCTCTATTTGTCATTAACATTCCCAGTATCTGCAAGTCTTTAAGTGTGGCTTTACTTGAATTAGACATTTTTAGATTTGAATGTTCACTTAGACTTTGACAAACACGTAACTGCACTCCCTTTATTTATAAAGTCGAACTTGTAGTCGCTGCCCAGTCTGAATAAAATTTTGAGCGAGTAATAGCTCAAAATCAAGCGATAAATTTGACCTAAAAGATCAGTATGGCGCTCTTATTTCAAAGAGAGTCTTGCTTCTTTGCACAAAGTATAGCAAATCTTATGACTGGAACTCATAATCTTTGATCAAGGAACATGCTGGAAACCTGGAACCCATAATGTTGGTTCAAGGAGAATGTTGAACTTCCCTTATTTTTTCTCATCAATTCTTGTGGAAGAAAACACAAACACCCTTAACTAGTGGCATAAATTTCAATTTAGAACATCTTATTAGAGAACCAACTAAGGGTTAGATCTCCAATATGTTGTCTACTTGCCTTCTACTTCTCGTGTTGCTGATAGATCTCTTGCACTCTTAGAATTACTTCTTTAAGAATAAAAAACTAATCTGCACTTTAAGGAGAGGCCCAAGACATAAGATCATCCGATTGTTCTTATGATCATCACAAAATTTACCTGCATTAGTAATTTGTTGTCCCTACAATTTTGACTTGGTTGAGGGTACCAACACGATTAAATGAAGTGTGCAGGGCCCTGTGCGACATTTTTAAGGAGAAACAAGGCATCTGATATATGTCAACGCAATTATCATAAGAATGGTTCTCGGACATT
Organism: Erythroxylum citrifolium; assembly: GCA_026284465.1. Classification (NCBI taxonomy): domain Eukaryota; kingdom Viridiplantae; phylum Streptophyta; class Magnoliopsida; order Malpighiales; family Erythroxylaceae; genus Erythroxylum; species Erythroxylum citrifolium. The sequence continues at coordinate 32,111,674 of JANKOE010000002.1, read as the reverse complement.
TGATTGCGATGAGCAACTACTGGTCATATAAAATTTCAAAGTATCGCAAAAACTTTACGAGAAGTCTTCGGTGTAACTCTATACTATATGCGAATTTTTTTTTATTGTAGTTGAACTCTTGGTACTCTAAATAAATCATTGTCGGAGTTTCATAAAGAAAGAGTTTAGGTAGAGAATAAAGATGTATTTATAGTTACAAAAAATGACCTTCAAAATTTAAGTACATGGAACTTATTAATGAGCTTAAATAAACCATACATGAAACATATTTAATTATATATCCAATATATGAACCTAATTAAACACTTAATAATGAACTTGAACACTCATGAATTTAGTCTTTTAATCTAGATATAGTTTTAAGTTAACTTTTAACACTTCTCTTTAATTTAAAACTTTCTTCCGTACTCAAAGTCATGTTCTGAAGTGCCGAAGAACTTTAAATTTGAGTGATTTAATAAGTATATCTATAACTTGATCATTAATCCTGAAATGCTTGAGCTTCACTTCATTATTTGTAATACATTCTCTAATAAAATAATGCTTCGTATGTATATGTTTACTCCGATCATGAAAAATTGGGTTCTTGGCCAATGGTTGTGTAGACTTGTTATTAATGCATATTTCATTTGCTTCTTTTTAGAGAAGTGAAATTCTTTAATATCTTTCTAAGTCAAATAACATGATAAGTGCATAAAGTTATAGCCACATATTCATATTCACAACTTAGACAAAGTCACAATAAGTTATTTCTTTGAACTCCATGTAATAGCACAATGTACCATAAAAAATACGAAACCAATTGTGCTTTTTCTATCATCAACATCTCCTATAAAATCACTATCACAAAATCCAACTTGATTGAAATTAACAGATGACGTACATACCAACCCATAATCAATAGTACCTTTGATATTGGAGAATTCTCATAGTTGCTTTCATATTAGTACAAGTAGGTGCTTATATGAAAGGGCTTATCACCCCAACTATAAAGAGAATATTTGGTCTTATACATGCCAAGTATTGCAAACATCCAACAAGGCATTTGAATACAGTGAAATCTTCGTTATCTCCATCATCAAACTTTGTCAATTTGAATCCACATTCTACAGTTGTATTCACTGGATTGTAATTAGCATTTTAAGCTTCTTCAATATTTCTTTTGCATACCCTTCTTGTGAAAATAAAAATTCCATTTTTCATTTGCTTCATCTCCAAGCCTAAATAGTGTGACCTTAGTCTTATGTCCATCATCTCAAACACCAATAACATAGTTGGCCTGAACATTTGAAACAATTTTGGAATATTATTAGTGAAAATAAGGTCATCCATACAAAGAAAAATGAGTAGAATATCTCCATTTCCATATGATTTAATGAAAAGAGCATATTCATGAGAGCAACGAACAAATCCATCATTTTGGAAGTACTTATTGATGTGAGTATTCCATGCCCTTGGTGTTTGCTTTAATCCATTTAAAGTATTTTTCTTCATAAATTTTGACTATAAAGCTATTTGATTGTTCAATAAAAACCCTTTCCTAAAGATTGTTATTTAGAAAAGTTGGCATTACATCAAATTGATAGATTTTACATTTCATTTGAGCTGCCAAAGAGGTCAGTAAATGAATTGTCTCCATACGAGCAATAGATGCAAACGCTTCATCATAATCTACTTCACGCTTTGCTTGTAACCATTAGCAACGAGCCTTTCTTTATATTTCTCTACATCTCCATTTGCATTCTTTTTTATCTTATAAACCCATTTGACTCCAATAACGTTATGACCCTTAGGAAGAGTTGATAATTCCCAAGAGTAGTTTTCTCTATTTCCTTGATTTCCTCCTATATGACTTGTTTCCATCCTTTATCCTTTGCAACCGCCCTAAAATTTAAAGGCTCACTATCCATAAGAAAAAATAAATTACTCGAATCAAAATCAATGATTTCTTATGTCTTTTTATAGATATTATAAACACTCTCTATTTTTTGTGCCTCATCACTTGAACTTTCTCCATGCATTGATGAAGAAGGAGAATGAGGTTTATTAGCAAAAGGAGGTGGAGCTGTTTCTTGAACATTTATTGTGGTTTCTTTTTTTTTGACATTATTTATTGTGGTTTCTTGCTTCTCATCTTCAAAGTATGGGGAAAAAATCATAGGAGTTTTTTTTTGTTTCCCAATCCCATGTTGCATCTTCTTCAAATTCAACATCTCTACTCATAACAATCCTTTCATTGCTTAGGTTGTACAATCAGTAGCCTTTAGAATTATATTCATAGCTAATGAATACATACTTAACACAAAGATAGTGTAACTTGGATAAATTCACAGATAAGCAATACTGAGCTTCAATCTATTTTATGCCTACTATGGTGTTTGATCTTTGACATTTTTCTTGGGAGATCAGTTTGACAAATAGATTGCATAAGAAACAAATTATGTTCAAAATTATTTAGGAATATTTTTTCCTTCAAAATAGATCGAGCCATATTAAGAATAGTTTTGTTCTTACTCTCAGCTACTCTATTTTGTTGGGGCAATTATGAGACAGTTAGAGGATGATGAATTTCATGTAACTGACAAAAATCATTAAACTCCTTGGATGTGAACTTGCCTCCTCTATCGGAACTTATTGCTTTAATTGCATGGGGATTTTGTTTTTCCATAAATGCCTTGAACTTCTTAAATACTCCAAATGATTTTGATTTGTGTTTTAAAAAAATAAACCTAAGTATTTCTATTATAATCATCAACAAAAGGTAAGAAGTATCCATTTTTATTCATCGATAATGGCTGGATTGGTCCACACACATTGGTATGAAAAAGATGAAACATTTTAGATGCTTTTATCATAGTTTCTTTTAGAAAAGTCCTTTTTGAATTCTTTTCAAGTTGACATGCTTCATACAAATGATGTGGGTGTTTGATGGAAAGCATTCCTTTCATCATTTATTTATCCCCTAAAGATTTGAGTATGTCAAATTTCATAAGTTCGAATCTCATATGACAATGCCATGCTTCATCTCTCACATTCACACTTAAACACGTTGCTTCAATTATTTTGATATTCAATATGAAAATTCTATTCTTCGACATAAATACCTTAGCAATCAACTGAGCAAGTTGATCTCTAAGCTAAAGACAACAATCCTTTATGTGGATTTCATATCCCTTTCCTTTCCCTAAACTTAAAATTATCACTTTTCAATTTGGGCACATAATAGACATCGGTGATAAGTTTGTAGCTTTCATCTTTTGAAGAAATTAGAATTTTACCTTTCCCACAAATTTGGATCTTTGAAGAATCTTTGAAAGAAACATTACCTTCCACCTTTTCATCAAGCTCCATAATATTGTCTTTATCTCCACACTTGTGATTGCTTGCTCTATTATCTAAGTACCATGAACTTTCATCCTTTCTCGCATCATCTTGAAGTAAATCACGCGTTAATATAGACTATATGTTCGATATACAAAATGCACAAGAAGGGGGGGTTGAATTTTGTATTCTTTTTCTTGAAAACAATCCCCTTTTAAATTTTCTTTTGAAAACTTGCTTTCTCAATTCTATTAAGCAACAGTATCACGAAGTATTGCAATTAGCTTCTAAGTACTTGAATAAAACAATAGAAATTAAAAGGTGAGAGTTGAGAGTAGAAGTTAACAAAGGAGTTTTATCCTAGTTTACCCCAAACCATGGGCTACGTCCAGTCTTCAGAATTCTTTCTGAGATTTCACTATACTTCTCAAAAATACAAGTATTCTTTTCACCGAGCCTCTTCAGGTCTCTTACAGCAAGTATTCTTTTCTCACTTAGCCTCTTCAGGCTCTCAGCTTTTCTTCTTTCTTACAAAAAGATGTTTACGAGCTTTGTTACAGTGAATAATAGCTCTCAATGTTTAGCACAATGAATACAGTGTTTCTAGCTTTAAAATCTGTAGCTCTTTCAAATTCACTAACTTCTGCAGTCTTCGACTCTGACTCGTATTTATAGCCTTCATCTTCAACCGCTTCTTGATAACCACTTCTTTCTTCTAGTTTCTTGATCTTTGAAGAAACGGTTATTAAGTTGAGATCTGTAACTAACTCAGACTGATTATTCATCCGACGTAGTATCGGGTCTTCGTCTTATTTTGTCCTTGATTTGTCTTAGTTTCCGCTTCGTCTTAGTTTCCGCTTCGTCTTAGTTTTTGCTTCGTCTTAGTTTCCATTTCGTCTTAGTTTCAACTTCGTCTTAGTTTCCACTCTACTTCGTCTTACTTTCGTCTTCGCTTCATCTCTACGCTTCGTCTTACTTTTGCTTCTCCGCGCTTTGTCTTATTTTTCTTCTCCGCTCTTCATCTTATTTTTTTCTCCACGCTTCGTCTTACTTTTTCTTCTCCGCACTTTGTCTTATTTTTGTCTCTGCACTTCGTCTTAGTTTCTAATATTATCATTATTTGATTTTTATCAAAATTATTAATCGTAAAGTCATTTTGACTTAACAATCTCCCCCTTTTTAATGATAACAAATAATCATAGTTTTTAGAAAGATAGTATTATTTATAAGACGATATACAATATAAGACTATATACAGTTGAAAAAGAATTGTAAACTCTATCTTCTTCTTCTGTTCTTCTCTTCTTCTGTTCTTTTTCCTTTCTCCCCCTATCTTTGTCATTTCTTTCTCCTTTTCTCCTTTCTCCCCCTATTTGTTATTGATCAAAAAGATCATGATCTCAAATGTTTCATAACTTCATAAAACATTTCTCTCATTTCAGTGCAGAGTGACTTGAGGTCTTGTCATATATACTCTACTTCCTTATGTAAGTCATTCACTGAAGCACGCAGATCATCAACCTTATTTTCAATATCTTTGACTAAGGGATCATCATGCTTCTGCTATACTACTTCAAGACCAACAGTCGTAGTATATGCGTCTAAAGATATGACATCTGGTCCAGTAATTGTAATAGGTAGGAGGTTTGAAAGATAAGTTTGGTTCCAGGAGATTAAGGTCATCAGGGCTGGGTAGTCTTAGGACTTGTCTTCCAAGTAGGTGTAGGGCATCTCCAATTGAAGACTTAGAACTCAAGGGTCTAATGTGCATAATTAGATGTACAAGAGTCTCTATATTGTAACTGATATCTCCAATCCTGATGGATCTGTACTGCCTTTCTGTGATTCTTCCAACTACCTAAGAAGTTTCCTTAGTGGTTCGACGACCACAATTACTTCCTGATGCCTTTGAAATGTAATGGAAAACATAGGTTCCATTTTGTTGGGCTGCATAGCATATCTCATCTATGTTTCTCTCTTCATCTGCAATATGATCTTCTGTCAGATCACTCGTCATCCCTTCAGGATACATTTTCTTCTTCCCCTTTTCTACATTGCAAATAATGTAAGGTCTTGGCTGTATGTCAGGTACAATCTTGATCACAGTTCTTTTTGTAACTAGAAATATAGTGTACTTCTGCTTTGTCATCTGTGTGGGGTATGGTTTGGTTCTCTCATCCCGCAGAACACTATACAACCTTATCTCTCCATCATTCAACAGATGCATTGTACCACTGATTGAGCCCAAGTTATCTTATAAATTGGCTACATTTTCATAATTGTTAATGTGAGCTCATATGAATTGCAATTTGTTAGTAAAATTATTGCAAATTAATATTAATTGCATTATAATTCTTCGAAAGAAAATCGATACTGCAAATTGCTATTTTGCCTTGTAGGAAAACAAGGGAGTCAACTCAATAGAAAGTCAATTGGATGTGAGCCTAGTCACACGTCGCGGCGCATACAGGAGAAAGTACGTCGCAACGAATGGCAATTCCTACATTGCGGCGCATCGACGGACAACAGCACATTGCAACGTCAACAAATTCACACGCCGCAACGAGCAAAGCAAGAGCAGCACGTCGCAACGTCAAACAATTCACTTGTCACGACGTGCAGACGGATACTCGGGCTCCAAATGAAAATTTCCCTCACTGTACTGACCCGGCCCGTATCCATCATATATTAATTTGCCGAATTAGGTCATAAGAAGACACTTCATATCGACTACAGAGAACACACATTCTGCAGCCACCAAAGACGACAGACAACTTTCACTGCACCACCTTCATCATTCCAGCTCCGATCATTACCATTCATCACCGGACACTTCACCGCCACTTCCACCGTCAGTCTTTGGAGCCATGATTAACATCGGGACTTCAGCAGTGATGGAGATCGCCGGAGTCATGCACGGCTAAAGGCTTCCGACCTCTTGGAGATGTAGCAATGGCTTGAGTTCATCGGGCTTCAAAGGGGGGTAACCAAACATTGTCTGAAATTTAGTTATATTGTTGTAAAACTCCGAGTTAGAGTTTACGGTGGTATGATTAGATTAGCATGCTTAAGTTTAATCATGTGCTGAACAGTGTTTTGTGATATGGATATAGTTATATGTAGAACTTTATGCTTGAATATATGAAGTCTCATATATGTTTTTTGGCGATTGCGGTAATCATTATTATCTGCCTAGTTGTGTTTGATATAGGTGATTATGCTTGATCCAATTAACCACTTGCATTAACTTGTCCATTTCACACACTAAGGTTTTTAACAAGGTTTTAAATAATGGAGTTCATTAATTAAA
>JANKOE010000002.1:32062931-32073686 GCA_026284465.1 Erythroxylum citrifolium | reverse complement strand
TATAATTGTCCTGTTTAATTTATAAGAAATGCTCTTGATTTTAGTTGCAAAGACCACAACAATAATTAATGGAGCAAGGAGAGGAGTGGAGCAATTAAATTAAAGAGGGGGGCAATAACGTGACAGCTAGGAAAGGCAAAAGAATGTGAGCTACTTGGCAAGTTTAAGAAGGCACATCAGTTGGAGAATTAAATAAAATCTGGAAATGTGTACAGCTAGAAGAAGACCCACGCACCATGCTTACCCCATCAACTAGAGGACATCAAGCAAAGCTCCAAACAATCCAGCAAAAAGCACGTTGACCCACTCAACAAGAAAAGAGGCCACTCCACTCAAGCTACAAAGAGGGACACACCAGCTGGCAATACAGAAGGAAGAGCGTGGATCTAGAGGCTAGTGGTGTGTGTGCTGTAAAAAGGTGACAATAGTGTGTACGTTTGAGGGGTGAGAGTTGTGTGTGCATTAAGTGACAAGTGTGTGCTGTGCAAAGGAGAGTAAGTGAAGGCTGGTGCATTAGGAAGGTGGACTGAAGTAGAGAGAGGGGTGCGTGAACTAGTAGCTGGTGGGGCTCTCAACAATAAACAAGCACCAACGACAACCACATCAGGCAGCACATGAAGAGATCCACCAAAACAATGCATCAAGCATGGAGCTCCAGCAGACAATACACTCACCAACAGAAGAAAATAGCTGGAAAGGAGAAGAAGAAGAGCTGGAGTGATGAAACAACAAACAGCAACTCCACACAAGAGGGGACGCACCAGCTCAACATGATGGCAAAAAAGAGAAAGGGGAGCTGGGCGTTAAAGAGAAACAAGGGAGAGTAGCGTAAGAGGGGGGAAAGCTAGAGTGAGGAGGAGCTGAATTTATAAAAGAAAACACAAGCATACACCAAGGAGGAGGTAGCGTGAACAAAGGGCTGTGAAAAAAGGGAAGAAAAAGGTGTTGTGCGTGAACTGAACAAAAACCAAGGGGGCTGTGAGTGGTGAGTGCGTGAACATTAAATGAAGAACCAAGAAGTAGTATGGGCGTGAATTGAAGCAAGAGAGGAGAGCTGAGAGGAACGTTTTTGAAGCTGGTGAATTTGAAATAAAATCAACGTGAGCTTAACGTGAATGCTGGAGGACATTAAATGAGGATCCACCAAAATAAGACAGTTGGGCGTTACAAGGTAAGTGTTGTGTGTGAGTGAAATAGAGAGCTGAAAAACAGAAATTGAGGGAGTAGCGTGCACTGGTGTGTGAGTGTTGTCAGTGAGTGAACTGTGTGAGATGAGAGTGTTATGTGCGTGAAAGGTGAGTGAGGGAGAGTGTGCTTGAACTAAAAAACCAGAGTGTTGTGGCGTGAATTGAAGCTAGAGAGGAGGGCTTGGAGCTGGTGGGTTTGGAAATAAAAAAAAGAGAGCTTCAGTACATAACCACCTAAACAACCACACAGTGACGCACTATAATAACAGAGAAGAACGTGAGCTGGGCGTTGAACTGGAGGAAAATCACGCTACAAGAGCTATAAGACACCAAAGACTGCTACAGGAGAGAGCAGTGGAGACTCAACGCAGATCAGGCTGAATCACTTGGAGCTCATTAGGGGGCAGCGCAACGCACGCAGTAGGAGACGCAAACAACATAGAGAGGGGGAATTCAAAAACTCATTCATTATCTGATTTATTATTTGATTTCTCCTAATGTTGGTTGTTGACTTTAATGCTTGTGGTTTTTATCCTATCATGATTGAGTAGTTTCCCCAAAGCTTTAAGGTTGGGATGAAGCTTTTAGCTAATTTTATAGATTAAATCTCGGTTGATTTATTTGTATGCATTTTTTGTTTTGATTTCTTTGTTTTGAGATTAATTTGTTGGTATTGTGTTTGGCCAACCATTACTTGACGTTAGTTGTTAATTGAAAAACCGATAGGTGAAAATTAATAACGGAACTCCAAAACAGAAAACTTATAAATTTTAGATTTAGACATAAACTGAATTTATGAGAGAAAACCAGGTTAGCAAAGAACTTAATAGGTTATACTTGAATGCTAGTTTACGACAGTAGATTAGGATTATTGCATAACACTCCTTCGATACCTTGAAAAAGGATCTAAGAAACTCTAGGCTCAACCGTCTTTTAGCCAAAATTCGCCTCATAAATTGATCCAGGTAAAGTCCATAAAAAACGCTAAAAGTGGAACCATCCTTGAAGCTTACCACATTCCATTCGAATTGAGCCCTAGAAATATTCGCAATTTTCTTTAGATTTGATTTTGTTATTTTTGCTAGTTAATTTTCTTATTTTATTTCCCCATTTTTACACAATCGCTAGTCCAATTAATTGAGTGATCCAAGCCTGATACTTATACAATTACTTCCTGTGGGATGATATTATACTGTACTACTTGAAACCCGTAAACTTGCGAAATCGCATCAGAATTGTAAATCGATTTATCTATTATTATTTGAATATACAGATTTATTAAATTACAAAATTTCGAAATCACGTGTTTGACTCTAATCCTTTCATATGGGCTACATTTTTTAGGTTTTGGTTTCAATTTATTTGCTTTGTTTGGCCAACGTTGAAACGTAAGAATCGAAAAAAAGAATTGTTCAAAGTGGACGCAGCAATAATATTCAAAGATGCCAAGATCAATGTATACTTTTCATGATATAGACCTACCTACAACTATCAAAGATGCCAAGAATGTACTTATGACATGTTTACATTAAAGGAATCTTATCTTCATTTAGTGTCAATAAAGTCAAAGCGTGAGAAGATAAGCATCGTCTGGCTCCCTAGAAATCAGGTGTAAAAGAAGTGTTGCAGGAATATAACAATAACATTTCGAATTAGATTCAATGATGGATTTAATTATATTTATGGAATTGAATTAAATTCTATTTATACTATTTGAAATAAATCTATAAATATTATAATTTAATTTAATTACATTGTTTGGAATACAATAAAAATAAATTAAACTACTTTATATGACATTTTTATCCTTAATTAAAAATTGTATGTAATCAATATTTGTATATTTTGTAGTAATTTATATATTTGTGATGTGCATATTTGAAAAAAAAATTAATGTTTCGAAAAGAATCGGCTTTTCAATTCAGAATTCAATTCACATCATAAATGAGATTTAATTACATGGCTAATTTAGCTTTTCAAACGTATAAATTGAATTCAAGTCATTAGTTTCAATCCAATTAAGGACTGATTATGAACTTATTGATCCTTCTCCTTACCTATAAATACAACAATATATTAACTGGACAAGAAACAACCATAAGCGTTCTCAAAAAAAAAAAAATAAAGAACTAATGAAGGCCTTAACCTTCACAACGCTCTCGATATTTTTTATCGTTTCATGTTCAGTCTACGGCTCAACTTCTGATTCCGCCATTGACAACTTCCTCCAATGCCTTTCTAATCACTCCAATCGCGAAGATATTCCAATTTACACACCCACTAATTCCTCTTTCGCATCTGTTTTACAAGCTTACGTTAGAAACAGGAGATTTTTGACCTCAACAACTCCCAAACCAATAGCCATTATAACCGCAACACATGAAACCCATGTCCAAGCTACCGTGATCTGTGCAAAAGTTCACGGCTTGCAAGTCAGAGTTCGCAGTGGTGGACATGATTACGAGGGTCTTTCCTATGTATCCCAAGTTCCATTTGTTGTTCTTGACTTGTTCAATCTTCGAGCTATCGATATTGATATCGAACACGAGACTGCATGGGTTCAAGCTGGTGCAACAACCGGTGAACTTTACTATAAGATTGCCAATAAAAGCAAAGTCCATGCTTTCCCAGCTGGAGTTTGCACTACGCTTGGCACTGGTGGTCACTTCAGCGGAGGTGGCTATGGAACTTTGATAAGAAAATATGGCCTTTCTGTGGATAATATCATTGACGCACATATAGTCACTGCTGATGGTCAAGTCCTTGACAGACAGTCTATGCCTGTCGATCTATTTTGGGCAATCAGAGGTGGTGGTGGAGCCAGTTTTGGAGTGATTCTATCATGGAAGATCAAGTTGGTTCGTGTCCCTCCCACTGTTACAGTGTTTGACGTAACAAGGACCATTGAGCTAGGTGCAACCGAAATAGTTTATAGGTGGCAACAGGTTGCTCCTTATTTACCCAAAGACCTTTTCATTAGAGCAATGCCACAAGTTGTGAATCGAAGCCAGGATGGTGAAAAAACGATCCAAATCTCTTTCATTGGATTCTATCTAGGAAAAGCTAATAAACTGCTAAACTTAACAAATTCTGCTTTCCCTGAGCTTGGTTTAAAGAAAAATGACACCAAGGAAGTGAGTTGGGTGGAATCAACACTTTTCTGGGCAAATTTTCCCAATGGAACATCTGTTGACGTTTTGTTAAACAGGCCAGCCAGCACTCAGGTCTTTTCCAAAATGAAATCTGATTTTGTCAGAAATTTAATTCCAAGGCAAGGATTAGAACACATATGGAAGCTGATGATCCAAGTTGGTCCAATGTGGATGCAATGGAATCCTTATGGAGGAAGGATGAATGAAATCTCAGAGAGCGAAACCCCCTTCCCTCATAGAGCGGGGTACTTGTTCAAGATTCAGTATTACCTGGGTTGGCTTGATGAGAAAATCGATGTTGACCAGCAGTTAAATTTGTTGAGAGACATGTACGCTTCGATGGCTCCATATGTGAGCAAGTCTCCAAGAGAATCGTTTCTCAACTACCGAGATCTTGATATTGGTAGCAACCAAAGCAATCATACAGATTTTGATGTTGCAGCTGACACTTATGGCAGTTCCTATTTCAAGAACAACTTCCTTAGATTGACTTACGCTAAGCGCAGAGTTGATCCTGATAATTTCTTCAAGAACGAACAGAGTATTCCTCCTAATCCTATCATTAATGGGTAGGGCTGGTTGTTTATGCTTTTGTCTGTTTACGATACGAAGAATTTTACTGTCAGGTCCTCTATTTGAATTTCCACTTGTTTATGATTAAAAAATTGCAATAATATATCCTACGAAGAATTTTACTGTCACGTACTCTCTTTAGTTTTCCTCTCGATTGTTTTATCTTGTTCTTATTTATCACGTATTTTTAAGAAAAAAAAAGAAAGAATAAAATGCATTTATAGGAAAAATATAGTTAAGAGCTTACAATAAGTCCAGGGGATACCCCTTAAAAACATAAAATATCAGGAACTATTTAGCTAAGCAAACCGAAAAGTAATCAACAGAAAAAGACTAGAGAATGGTACTTGGTGTGGATTGCGATCCACCATGAAGGTAATCCTTGAGATCCAGGGGTTGACTCCCCGCAAAGTCAAAGAGGACAATACCTTCAGGGTGGATCGCAATCCACACCAAAAAAGGCGCAGCTCAATGGTAAGAGACGTGGATCGCAATCCACCAAATTCTTGAAGTTCAGGAGTCGACTCCCCGCAAAGTCAAAGAAGACAATACCTTTAGAGTTGATCGCAATCCACACCAATACTGTTGGTGGAAATGCTACTTAACGCTGCAAGTTCTTTGACACAGGATTTCAAAGACGAGATTATTTGTGCCCTTGGACTTGGATTCAAAATGCCGAGCATTTTTCTCTTTCCATATGGATTGGACACACATGCTAACAACTACTATATGGGACGAGATCTTGATAGTTGTTAGAGTTGCCAAACACTAAACAATGGTAGAGAAAGTGTTCTCTTGGATAAGGAAATCCTAACACATTAAAACAGCTTTCCATACTCGATTAGTCACCTCACATGTAAAAAAATAGATGATCTCTGGTTTCTTCCTAGAGTTGCAAAAGGGGGCAGAGGACATTGATGCTCAAATAACTTATTCGATCAGCCATATTCAACATGTTTTCACTATAAGAAAGGGACCTTTTCTGCGTCGTTTTTTAAACGCCGCAAAAGCCATTTAACCATTGTAGAAAACCATCTACGACGTCTATTAAAACGTCGTAGAAGGTGGGGTAGGCAATAGGGATCTGGGACGTCTGTTGGTAGACATCGTGGAAGGCGCCAATATTCTGCGATATTTCTTAAGACGTCAGGAAAGGTGTCGAAATTTTGCGACGTTTGGAGTAAACGTCATGGATTGATTAGTTTTTACGACGTTCGAAGGACGTCGCAGAAAATTCACATTCTGCGACATTTATGAAGACGTCAGGAAATGTATCGATATTTTGCGACGTTGGGAGTAAACGTCACTAATTGTTTAGTTTTAACGACGTTTGTGGGACGTCACAGAGAAGGCACATTCTGCGACGTCTTGTTGAGCAGATGTCGTGGATTGTCAAATAATTAATAAATGTTATTTAACAGAAAATAAATTGATTTAAAATAAATTTGCAAATTTTTTTAATAATGATTTAATTTAAATTATAATTTGTTTATTTGTTTTCATTTATCTGAATATTTAAAAATTAATAATTAATCAATTTTAATTATTAATTTTGAAATTTTCAATTTGTCAAAAAAATTTAATTAAATAAATTTGAATTATAATTACTTTTTTTAATTTAAATTTGTTTTAAATTTCCACAAATAAATTTTTATAATTTTTTGCAAATTTAATATTTAACAAAATTTTAAAATAATATTTATTTAATAACAAATAAATATTGTTTATGAAATAAATTTATTTAATAATTAATAAATTTTTGAATATATCATTAATTTTAATAATTATTCATGTATAACAAGAATTGAATACATGCAAACAATTTATTATTTAATTGCATTTCCCAAACATGTCATAATACGATAATTAAAATAAAGAAAACGATATAAGTGTTTAATATATCAATATAAGTACATGTTTAGTCTAAACAGACATTATGTGTAGAACATAAAAGTTCCAAGACCTTTTTTTGTTGTTCAACTTGGGAAGTTAATTGATCCTACATTTCTTTAAATTGTTTAGTCAAATCATCGACTTGAGACTGTAATCCTTGATTAGCCCTCTTTGACTTCTCTAATTCGTCTCGAAGTCTCTTTCTGACCGATGTATTCCCTTATGGTCGAGCCCTAATTCCCATGCCAACAACGTAATCTGATCTAGTGCCCAAGACTTTGTCGCACACTTCATCTACTATCATCGGATGACCTTGTTCTATTGAAGGTGTCATTTCATGACACATTAATTCCTAGAAAAGTAAGAATTAATTACATACACATTCTCATTTAACAAATATTTTTAAATGAACTATGTACTCACCCATTTTGCTTTGCATTCGGGAGTTGTCAATTGATCTTTGCTTTCATAATAATGAGGGTGATACCATAGCTTCATCCGGTCACACTTTTCTCCATCCCTGTCACTCTGTTGTAAAAAAAAATATTACTAGTAATTCTTTTCATAAAATTTTAAATGTCAATCAAAGTAAAATATAATTTAAAAGATAATAACTCACAATCTCATGTCGTATCGCTACAAAGGCCTTAGAGCCGGAGTTTGGTAGACATTTGACCTGACTCCTTTCCATTTTAGCTTTTTGACTTTTTTCCTAATCATACACGTAGCAAAATCTATTATAATATCTATAACTCACAATTCATAAATACTAAAAAATAATTAATTATCAAAGAAGTTGTAAAATAAATTTTTTTTATCAAATAAAAACTAACCTTTGTAGCTGATTGCTCCCAATACTCGCATAAATCCATCCACTCTGCCACTGTGACATTATGCAGCTTCACATCCTTTCCGTTCTTGGTAAAATGCTTTTTTTAAATTATACCTTTGATCTTTAGACCTTAAAGCATGAAACCTCTTCATAGCAGCATGTACTTCGTTGTCAGCCCTCATTCCCTTGACTTCCAGCTTTTGCCGCCAAAAATTATAAATTATTGGTCAATGGTTTAAGCATATGGAAAACACGTACAAATTGGAATAGTTTAGAATACTTACGTCTAACTTATCAAATGTAATGTCCAATTTGTCATTAGTAATTTTTGAAAATTTTGTTCTCATACGTAAGGAAGTTCGGGATACCAGACCAATCTCACTGGATAATTTGGCAGACTGTACAGAGTTGGTTAGTCGTCATTCAATAGGGGAGATCTCTATCTCCAATCTTTTACCAATCGCCTTATTAATCTTTGCTAATCCGTGTCCTTTTGTAACACCCCTTTTTTTTTGCATTAGTTGTGGATCCTAAAATAACAAAGGAATAATTTATAATTAACATATAACAATGTTAATAACTTTAATTAATGTTAGTAATTAATATTAAGATCATACCTGCAGTGCTTATATAAGAGGAGCCAACAGTAGAAAGAATTGTGTGATTTACTGGTGTCAGATGATTAAAAGCTGGAGGCATCTCTTGAGAAGTTGACGGAGAACTAATATTGCGTCGCATATTCAAAATTTGTTCATACTTATCTCTCGGACGAATACTAGGCATAGATGTTCCTTCTCTTGGTGTTGTAGTAGGATCGGAAGGTGAACGGGTTTGAGCTTGTGCCTGTGTAGGTGCAGGTGCAGGTGTCTGATCTTGTGGTTGTATACGAGCATATGGCTCATTAGCTGCACTTCCAATTAGCTGACGGTACCGCGACTGTAGTTGTGTAGGTACTAAGCTACTTGGTGCAACCTTATTCTTCTTCTTGGGTAGACCAGGTCCTATGGGATTCATCTGCATTCACATTGACATTATTGCATAAAACCCTTTTTTGTGATTACATCCATCACTGTAAAGCCTTATCTATGATGTCTCTATTGCAATATCCATTAGTAAGAAAATAAAACATTTGATTAACCTATGTCATTAACATAACTTGCATAACCGTTTACACACATATAACTAAGTTGATAAGAAACTGAATTATTTAAGAAGTTAATTAGTCTTTACATTCATGTGAAGCAAAAAAGGATAAATGGGGATAAATGGGAAGCAAAACAGAAATCTAATTATTGCAAAACAAATTATTCACAATATAAAGTAAATAGAAATCTAAATTATCATAATGACAGTATATTACCTTTTATATGGATTAATGAAGAGATGGATGATTGTGTCTTACTTTGTATTTGAATTCAATCTGCAAAAACAATAGTTGAAAACAAGAAAACAAGAAAATAAGAAACTAATTTTTAATGAAGAGCTAGATGATTGGGAATGTATACAATGTGATGCCTACACACTTGCCATCTATTAAAGAAGCACATCATTGAGAATTTAAGAATTAACTAGTCATTGACATTACACAAAATTAGGAGAGAATAATATGTATCAGCTCATTCTCTATTGTTCTGTAGTTAAAATGGCATTGTTCTGTAGTTCTGGAATAATATGTATCGGCTCATTATCTAACTCATTTCAGGTTCCCTTTTGCAATAATCATCATAATTGGTTCAATCATTCTTCCTTTTATGAATGATTACATTATCATATGTAATAAATGGTTTTGACCAAGTATTGGTTTTATATAATGACCAAATATGCATTAGTAACCACTTACCTAAGCAAAATATCAAATGAAGGAGGCATATCAACTTTAGAGGGAGTAGCTATTACATGAAGGCTTACGAAGAAACTAAGACACTTGGTGTCAGAAAAGGAAAACTTGGAAAACTTGGGACTCTAAAGGAAATATAATGACAGAGGAATGTGAAATTTTTTCACAGGGTTAGCCCAACTACAGAAAAGAAAAAACAAGGAAGTCTCCTGCTCCTAGATACATCATCCATATTTTCAGCATGACTATGTGAAGCATCAGCAGATAATTCTCAAACACACAGATCAGGAAGTTGGCCAGAAAACAATATAATTAGGATCCAATAAATGCAAGAAAACAGTATAATGAAGCATCAAGATCCAGAAAACAAGAGCTAGAAAGATACATTTATTCTAAATGCAGATACAAGTAGTATCCACGGATCCAATAATCAATTCCTTTTCCAATAGCAAATTGTTAGAGTTCATATTCAAAGAACTTGCAACTTATAAGTAGAATATGAAGCCACAACTTTAATATTTGTCAGCATATGTAAATGTAAAAGGAACCATGAAACCATTATCAAAATGGAATTGAAAGGTGAAATTAGATGAAAGCAAAGAAGTTGGATATTGTGTAATCATTGTTTAATCATTGTAAAATCTAATTCAAAGAACTTGCAACATTGTAAACTCACATTGAAGATATGAGATAATAATAAACCAGTGTAGAAAATTCCTAAAGTCCATGTATAAACCAATGAGGTTCTCAATCTGATGCATATTTGTTCTGCTTTTGGGATTTTATTCCTGATCAAATAGGAGACTGCATTAGAATGAACTACATGGCATACTGCCTTGCTAATATGTGTAGGATGTTTTCACAATCAGTATCTTGGGCAGACATGATTGCTGTCACAGGTGTATCTAGCTTTTAATATGAGTTTTCACAATCAGTATCTAGCTTTTAATATGATAATAATTGCATATCATGAACTAATGGTTTCCTTGTTTTGATATTTCACTCTTATCTTCATATTGCACCATCTCAAAGAAGTTGCATATTGACCACCTTAATTGCCTATCAGAGGAATATTATAACACCTACTCTTAATTGCCTAAAGGAACTCATGATTGTGAGGTTTGTAATTTCTTAAAGTGTTTACGCAATAACTCAATGATTTTGTTAAGTTTCCTCTAGCTATAAACTTCTAGTTTAAGGGGCGTTGGTAAGGACTTTGATCTTATTTCCATTCTCATACTACACAGATGGAGTTAGGGTGCCTAAGACTTTCCTTATTAT
>JANKOE010000002.1:31956305-31977331 GCA_026284465.1 Erythroxylum citrifolium | reverse complement strand
GCACTTTAACATGTAATTAATAAGGGTATATCAGATATTTCATTAACTTTCTTAATAAGTGTGCATTTCTCTAAAACAACTTTTATTATAAAACGGAGGGAGTATCTTTCTTTCGTTTTAACCAACTATTATAATTATTTATTCTCATTTTTTACTATATTCATTCTCTTTCTTATTATAATTTCTGTGTACGAATCCGCCCCCAAATTATGGACAGAGACGTGGATCGGCTTCCAGAAGTTTCAGAAACGGAGCTCTTCGAAGCATTCAAAAGCTAGTACTATCCAGCCGTCGAGACAACTTGAAATCTCAACCATCGTGGGCTAGGATCGACCCACATCCGATTCCGGACCTACCATACGAATCTTGGAAGCATAAGTTGTGGTGATTGATGATGCCTTTAGGCGTACGAATAATATAGTACGGTGACCCAAAAATGAAATCAATCACATCTTCAGGCAAAAACAGTACAATCGTCCATTCCACATTTTAAGGTAGGTAGGTCCCACATCTCGATGGGTTCTGAGGAAATAAATATTGGTGACACTGTTAAGGTGGTGAGGAATCGTGGACGTCCTGGGTTTTGCTGTTAGAATCTCAACTTTCTCACTCTCATTTGCTTTCACAAACCAATCTTCATAAATACTAACGGACATCCATGTTAGATTTATGTTAATTGCAGGCAACACTCCATCGCTTGCTTCGTTTTGGGAAACAATTGTAAGCAAGAAAGGGAAAGAATGGGGAATGGTTTAATGTTGCTTTCTTCTCCTCTAGAAAATTCCCATCCCTACATATTCAATGGCATGCCAACCATCCCTTTCTATCATAATACGACACATTCTGTGATAAAAGTTCTAATCTTTATCTGTTTTAACAAAGTTTTGTTCTTCTTCAATGAGTCCTAACGATTGAAATATATTTTCTTTGTTACCTTTCGTTTGCTTGTTTCGAATCTGGGCTTTTTTCTTAATTTTCTCTGTTGCTCTCTGTCAGGTTTGTATGAAGATATATAATCGTCGTAACTCGAGCATGGCAAAGCTTTGAGGTGCATTGCGAAGTCATTGTCCCTGTATATTCGTTCCTGCCTTTTCTTTTCTGGGTATTTCTTTTTTGTTGGAAAAGGTTGGCTCTCGTTTCAATCTTCATCTTCGCATTGTTTTGTTCTATGTATAACATTCTCTTTTGATACCAACGGGGTTTCATTACTTTGGATGCATTTGATTATTGCTCTTTTTGAGCAACGTCCATAACTCAGTTTTCAACGTCTTCGATTCAATTTTGTTGCATCCACTATGTTCATATAGCACTTGACATTTTTAGTTATACTGTTTGATTTTGAGAAAGCGAGGGAGAAGTAAAGTGTTCTTAATTGTTTTTTCCTATGTGTTGTAAACATAAATGGAAAATATAAATTTTCAGAAGACATATGTTCGTTATCTCGATCAGAAGGGAAAACGTAAATGTTTGTTGTTGATTGATGAATTCTCTCTTTTTTTACACCGTTTGCTCACTGACTTCAATTTTTAGCTGTAGGAGTTATTCTCATTCTCAATTGCATGGCTTCTGGTGGCACCATAAGTTTTGATCTGTCAACAAAGGCAAAAAGGTTATAGGTGGTCCTTAACATATGTTTGGCAACAATACTCTGTAAACTTATTATATTCCGTATCTTGAAAGATGGGGGATCATTTCACACTACTGGTTGATAGATTGCTAACTGAATCAACCCTTGAAGCTACTATCGAGAGCCAAAGACTTTTGCAATTAGCTGCAACCTCTGCGAGCAAGATCACTGCAGCTGAATTTTCACACCAAAAAATGGATTTTGATTTGAAGTCATGCCCAAGAAAATTGGTTGACTGCAGAATTTGCCATGAAGAGGACGAAGATTCAAATATGGAGATGCCTTGTTCTTGCTGCGGAAGCTTGAAGGTCGACTGTTGAACTTTCTTGCTTATTTTTATTTGAAAATACTATATTTGTCTTCAGGAGCCAAAACAGTTTCTTGTGAAGCTTTTTGCTGTGGCTAATTAGATGAAATTTGCAAATTTCCTAAATCATATGGCACCCTGATGGAGTTTAAGATATAATTTTTACCACTAATTATTTCTTTAAGATGCAGTCTAACCTGTGCCCCATCCGGATCATTCATTTCCAAAGTCTATGTTAAAAGCAATCTGTAAAAGTAAAACTTTTTTATTGTTCCCATTCTTTATAACTCTAATTATCTTCCCTTCCGTATTGAGATAAGCATAGGCATTGTCTTACCTTTAAAGAAGCTGTAGATTCAGACATGAATGCATGTTTAGCATTGACAATCTGTCTAGAGCATAAGAAGCTCAATCTGATTTATGACGCTACATAAATAGACAAATTTATTTACCAACTATTTTGGTGAACTTGGTTTTCCTCTTCTCTTAATTCAATAGTTCTTGAATTCCACTCCAGGACCAGCTGTTTGTTTATGTTTTTTGTTTTACCATTGCCCCTTCCATTCTAATTGAGATTGTCTTAAATTCAAGATTAAGTTTTCAATAGCCCAAGTAACTAATTTTTCCCTGGGGTCTGTCATCCAGTGAGTTATCTTCCAAATTCTAGCAAATCTTAGGCTAGGATACTCTACCTGCAGACATAAATTTGTGCATTTTGTGGTTTAAAACATGTTCAACCAAGAAATTGAAGTTGATGACACCGTCTTCTTCCTGGTACAAATCTCAATTTGTTTACTGGGGTTACTTCCTCTCTTGTTCCTTGGTTTTGCAGTATGCTCATCGAAAATGTGTTCAGAGGTGGTGCAACGAAAAGGGTGACACTATCTGTGAGATATGCCGTCAGGTGCACCATTATGCCAACATTCAATATTAAGTATTGTGTTCTATGTGACTATTCAAGAGAGAGAGAGCGAGAGAGAGAGAATAAAATAAATAAATATTAGAAAGATTACCTCTTGATAAAGAACATTTGAAATTGCAGCAATTTAAGCACGGTTATACAGCTCCCCCTCCTCTGTTCCATTATAGTAGGCTTCCAATGACCTTCAGGTATACTTTGAGTTCACTTTATTCTTCAGTGACTCCTTTCCTTTGACTCGTGATAGACAGATGATTAGTAATTCTTTTTTGGAATTTTTGTTTCAGGGGAAACCTGGAGATACCAAGAAGGGACATACACAGTCATCGATTTATGGATATAGTCCCAAGTAATCATGAATTTCTGGACTTGGACTTTGACGATTATTCACCTCCTTCGCCAAGAAGCCTGTTATGCTGCCGAATTGTTGCTATTATTGTACATCTCTATCTCTCTCTGTGTGTGTATATATATATATATATATACCGTTTGCTTGGCGAACTTAATTTCCTTTTCCCCTTTTTCATATGCAAATATTTATTTCTTAAAAATGGAGATAATAAATCATGATGGTTAGAGCTTAATTGGCTGAAAGCTAAAAGCCACTGTGGTTAAATAACTTACCAGTTTCCTTCTGCGTACTTGCATAATATCTGAACCATCTGTCTGCATATTCTCATGTTTTGTGCTTGCATCTCCTTATTCTTTCTGCATAGTTGCATTGTGTGCGTGCGTGCCTGCTCAATACAAGTTCATTTATTCTCATGATGATTTGCAGTTCATGGTTCTTCTAGTTTTACGCCACACCCTTCCAATCATAATTAGTGGAGCTGGGGATTATTCATTTAGGTTGTTTATGGTAAGTGTGGAGCTATACTTCATCTTCTACAGAATAGAATTTTATATGGAGATACACCAAATTATGTTTTATATTGCAGCTATTGTTGTTAAGGACTATGGGAATTCTGTTGCCAATTTATGTGATGGTCAAAGCAGTCACTAATGTAAATCGATGTCGTCGTCAGCTGGTCAGTGACCTAACTTTAGCTTTTACCAACAGTAACTTACAAGGATTGAACTCCATTTAAGCCAAAAAGTATGTTTCTAGTGGTATAAACAATAATAACCCAAAAGTGCTAAGTTTGGAGGTGACTGCTCTTATTGCTTTAGGATCCACATATATCGATTGATACATTCGATGAGGAGACAGAGTTAACCCAGCTGTAGCCTCTGCCCGTTACATTCCTGTTCGTTGATCATCTCAGACTGCTGCCCTTAAGAGAAAGCATCAAGTTGAGTCTTCATTGTGGTGTTGACAGCTTTAGCATTAGTGTTAACAGTCTTTTAACGGAAAAAAGAAATGTAACGATGCAGGTCATAGGAATGGATCCATCCATGTGGACATTAGAGTTGACAACTATGTACAAAGATATAAGCTGCATTTGAAATTCAATATTTTTCGTCTCTACATTAGTTTTGATGTTGATCTCACTATTCAAACAACTTAGTTAGGATTAGATTACACAAAAAAGGAAAAGTTGTATAGCAAGCAGGATGCATGATACTATTTAAGGGATTAAAACATTAAATGTAAATGTGATAGGCTGGTGAGTTTGAGCAATTAAACACATTATTTCATTTCTCCTCTTTATCGGGCTGTACTTCAATATCCAAACAACTGGTACTCTGTTTATGTGTTTGACTAGGTAATCCTTAAAGCGATGATTGGCCTTATGTCAACTCTTTTTATTTCTAGTTGCACATTCTGTTTTAATATGTTTTTAGTTAATATAATTTTGATGAGAATAACGTCTTGTAATATATAGAGTTTGAATTTTTCAAAAAGAAGAGAAAAGAGTTTGAAATGTCATTGTTTTTTTGTATTCAAACTTTCTCACAAAATCTAACTAGTAAATTATATTTTTTGTTTCTCTTTATATTTTAATTAAAATTTTTATTTTAAATTATTATTGTTAAAAATGAATTACTATTTTTATTTCTAAAAAATACTTACTAATAAATTATATTTGTCCTTTATTTATCTCTTTATACTTTAATTGAAATTTTTTAAATTATTATTTTTTAAAAACTAATTATTTTTATTATAAATTTGTTTAATAAATTGAATTCGTATATGTAAGTTATTTTGCTTAAATAGTTTAAGAATATAATAAAAATAATATTTAAACTAGAAAGAAATATGTTTATAAGAAATTTAAAAATAAGTTGGAATAAAATTTTAATTCTTCCCATTGATTTTTTTTAATCATATTGAATCTTTAAGTAGATAATAATATAGAAATTCAATTTATTTTTAATTATCATATTGATTATTAGTTTATTATATATTAATAAGTATTATTAGTGTATTTATTTTAGTTCAATAAAATATTATATTTTACTTATTCTTACAATTTTTACCTTTTTAATACTAATTAAATATTTAAACCTTTTTTTTAACCAGTTCAATGTCCAATCCAATTTTTAAAACATATTTCTATAATATATACGAGTAAATTCAGTCCAACGTTTTAAAACATTTTGTTAATTTTTATGTAAAAAAATTTGATAATTACAAGCAACAAACTAAAGCTGCCTATATACCAATTCCAGATGGAAGTTGTAACTGGAAGCTCAAAGGGGAAAGGTACGCAATAATGGCAGTATCTTAGGCTTAGATAATCTACGAAAATTGCTGAAAATCTCAACAGCAATATCGAGATAAACAAATTTCACCAGGGACACATCCTTAACAACAGTACCCAAAACACCTTTAATTATTAGCACGCTGCCAGTACAAGACTTCATGAAAGCACCAAGTAAAGAAAATAAAATAAAGTATTTGACCATAGTATCATAAACACGACACCAAGGACATACTAACAGAGTCTTATATCCAGTAAATACTAAAAAGCAAACAGACCAGGAACACACAGGCTGTGGATTGCTTAGGAAAACTCTTCTAATTCTTTTAAAACCACCATCGGGAGGCAGACACCCTCAAGTAGCTTAAAGTGATGGAAAAAGCACATCACTCTTCCTCAGTTTCTGACTCAGCATTCGCAAGCCATTCAATAAAGGGCTTAGCATTCTTCCAGATCTGAGAATCCTTTCTGTCCCCTTTCAAGCCTTCTTCATACCACTTCATTATGCTATCCTCCTCCAATATATCTTCATCATACAGTGCTTTTAAAACAAGAGCCACTTCCTTCATAGCACCTGAGCTTGACTTAGCATAAAATGCCTCCATAGCTCGAAGCAAAAGTAACTGCGAGCCCTCATGTTGGGCCACAGCAGTAGCAAGATATCCTTTCTTTTTACACAGTTGTTTTGCAATTCCTTTCTCCACACCCTCAAACAATGACTCAAACAGAGCATTCATCTTTTCCTGAGCAGACCCAGGAAGTGAACCCAGAAGGGACTGCATCTGCTGTGCAGAAACACCTTTCTTTAGATTTTCCTTCAGCTCAACAATCATAGTTTCATAAGCACTTGGCTTTCCATTCTCGATTTTGCATTTACCCTCAAGTAAAGGTGAATCAATTTTAGGAATGCCATTTGCTTTACTTGTGCCTTTTGTCTTCTTCTCTGGTTCATCTGTAGAGAGCATAACCATATCAGCAGTTGCAGCACTCAGCTGCTGCTGGATGCGTTGACGAGCTGCCTCCAAAGACGTGTCAGTTTGCCACTGTACCTCATCATCAGCCTCCTCCTCCTCATCAACCAAGCTATGATCTGGAGATATGTGTTCCTCATCAGAGCCACTTGCTTTCTTTTGTGGCTTGGCAGCTTTAGTGGGGACATCCTTTGAAGATGAACTCTTTTTCTTTCCGTCTTTTTTCACTTTCTTTTGCTCCTCATCAGCAGCCTCACCTTCCTTAAGTCGCTCTTTCTCAGCCCTCCTCAATGCTTTCTTGTCTTTTGACCCCTTCTTTGGTTCAGGTGGATTCTTCAAAATGAAAGTGGCAAGCTTGTCCATCATATCTACATCTGATATGAAACCGCAAGCAGCACATTTTAGTTGTATCATTTGACTTTTAGTGATTATTATCTCCGTTTCTGGGTTTCCACAGCCATAACACTGCACATACTTCTTGATGAAGTTTTCAAGAAGGCCGGCAAGTTTTGCAGTTTCATGAGAACCATTGACAAGGGAGGTTCCAGTTTTTTCATCAAATTTCGATTGAGCACCAAGCTCACAACCAAAGTACTTGGTAGTGTAGGAAGCTGGCCTTGCCAAAGCCTTTGCAATATCAACCATGTTGACAATATTAGTCTTGATGCCATTACCCCGGCCTTCAATTTTTGTAACCATTTTTGGCATCTTATACCTATAGAAGGCGTCATCACTGTTTGAAGCACCAATATTCTGCAAAGCCATCTTGATCACAAGATCACAAACTCACAAGAAATGTAGATTTCAAGGGGCAGAAATGCTGGGGTGTAAAGAGTGTGTAGCAGTCTCCAAAGATTGTTGAGTGATGGAATAGCTGTCTTCTGTGTTCAGAAAAGGTTGCAACCAGCTGCAACCATAAAACTCTAGGTATTCGTTAAATGGCCCGAGATGCATACAGCTAACTGTGCCTGACAAGAATCTGTCCTTTTTCCAAGGCAAAGGACAATACTCTCCAAGCAACCCAATATTTCCCAAAAAAGAAATAGCCTGTATGGACATAAAATCTCAACTATGACACTCTTCACCCTGAAAATTTGCACGCAGCAGAACAACCCTCCTGCAAGGCTGCAAGGAACATAATTCCAAAGAATTTTGTTATCTATCTAGTTGATTTGTGGAACAAATTTTTACAAAAGAATAAATAGGAACAAAGTCAGGGACCATTTAATTGTGTCTCAGACGATAAATTTACAATTCCCATCTAAAAAACAACAGAAGAATGCAAGGAACTAAGACTTCATGGGAAGCAGCTGAAGAATCAGGATCTCAAAGCAGTTTTTTAATCAGTTATCAAGCGTACATATGCAGTAAAACTTAAAGGACAAAGAGATAAGAGATAAAAAGAAAACAGAAATAAGAAAAGAAAAACAAGAAAACACACTGGTAATATGAAGTTCATACAACCAATATGGATCACCATCGCTGATCAAGCTTTAGTCTTTCACAGGCCTATGCTGCCCAACCACGAATAATCTCAAAGGGAATATATAATTGCAGGAAAAAAAGGGTCCAAACTAGTTAAGCAACTATTGAACTTTGAGCTTAAGTTAGTATTCGGCTTAGGGACAGGTACTTTTACAACTTTTTATGTTATCCTGTAAAGAAGAAACAATCAATCTAATGCTAGCAGCATAAATTACCATCACGCACAATTTTACCTAAACCAGACCAAGTAAAAGATGATTTCTGATAAAAATAACAAAAACCCAAAAGTATAATGTAAAAGAAAGTAGCTATCATTGTTAAATCGCCGCACATCTATCATAGGTCAATAACCTGAGGGGAAAAAAAATTGATTCCAACAACTCAGCTTACCAATCTGGAGAAACAAGTAACAAAACAAGAAGATCTAAATTGCTTAAGCCAACATAACTAGAATACGAAGAAATCAAAACGTCAAATCACTAACAATAGATAGTCCACCTAACTTAAAAATTCCTAAAAATAAGCCCATATCTCCAGCTCATGAAATTCCCTTCTCTGTCACTAGAAATAAACCAACAACGTATCTATAATTTCAAAACAACGGGGCCGCAGATCTTTTTCGTCACGAATCTATCTAACGCGATCTCAATAAATAAAAAAAAAAGAGCTCCTCAAATAATATAAATACGATAAACTAAATAACAAAGATATTGAAGATAATTAAGAATAAGGAAACAAGTTCACAGATCTGAGGAAGTAACAAAAGCCGTACCTTGAAGCGAGACAGGAATTAAGAACGGAAAAGATGGAACGAGGGAAAGGCTTTTAGGGTTTTTGTTGATGCGGTGGAGAAACAAGGTTCATGTATGGCTTATATATACCGTTTGAAGGGTAATCACAAATTATCGCGTGCAACAAGTACTACCTTAATTGAGAAGTGGTGCGGATATGAGCCGTTTGATTGGGAATCATTATTAGTTAGTGACTCAACATTTCAAAACGCTTTTCTCTTCGTTTAGCATGTCCGATCCGACCCCATGGTGCTTAGTTACACTATTCACGAAAAAAAAAGGAAATAGTTATTTATTTATTATAATTGATTAAATAGTTTTTTACCTCAGTTTTAACTAATAGTTTTTTTTAGAATAGTTTTGATTTATGTAAATACTAATATTTTTTAAATTTTAAATTAAATATAATGAAAATGTAATTAATTAAAATATATTTAATTAAAATATGAAATTTAATTAATTAATTAAAATCTAATTTTTTAATTAAAATATAATTAATTAATTAGTTAATTACAATATAATTAATTAAAACATAATTCATTAATTACTTAAATTAAATATAATCAATTAAAATATATTTAAATTTTGATATAAAATAAAAAAATAATAAATTATTATTTCTCAATTTTTTTAACAAACCAATTATTATTAACGTGAAAAGAGTCGTTTCTTTATTTTAACGAACCATTATAGCATAATATGTAATTACATTATGAAGTCATTTCCACTCTTATTTCTAAAATTTTCGGATATTTTTTCAATAATTGGCCCAAATTTTAATCGGTCTCGTAAAATATGAAAAGAATCAACGGCTGAAAACACACACATTCACATCCGACGATAAGGATGCAGTCTCTTGGAAGCACGTGATACTCACTGTGACGTCAAACTCAGACTATAATCCACAAATCACTGCCTACATCAACACAAACCCTAAGAGCCTAAGCCTCCCCCCTTTCTCTCGAATTCCAGGTACGCATTTTACCAATTTAATACGATCATCCATCTATTCTGTTCCTTTTCCGATTTTACTGTACTGTGGTTGCCAATCTGTGGATTTGCTCCGTTTTGTCCTTAATTGTGGTTATTTGGAATTTAATGCAGCGGGCTTGCTGTGCTTTGTTCCATTTTTCCGGTGTTTGGGGTGGTGGAAGAGTGTCGTAAGTCAGACATGGAGGATGTGAAAGAACATCAACAGGTCGATGGAGATGCTCCAGAGGATAAAGCCTCCATGCCGTCTTCTCAAGAGGAGGTTTTCTTTCTATTTATTTTTTTTCAAAGCATTATAATTCACCAACTTTATGGAAAGCTTTTCATTCAGAGATGGAGGCTCTTAATTTTTGCTTTATCTAATTTCGGTTCTGTAGGAGGCAGCTATAAAGAAAAAATATGGGGGAATCATGCCGAAGAAGCCACCGCTCATTTCTAAGGTAATTTTTGGTTGGATCTGCTGATGTCATTTATGTCACTCTTGGGTCATGGGTTTTTCTTCATGATGATTTTTTTCTTTGAATGCTTAGGATCATGAGCGTGCTTACTTTGATTCTGCTGATTGGGCACTTGGCAAGGTATTGGCTAGATTTGGTTCCTTAACAGTTTTAACTGAAATTGATAGCTGTTTGGTGAAGGATGAAATTTGTAATCAATGGAATAATTGATCTAATTTCACGCTTTAAAATAAATAACAGCAAGGAGTTGAGAAGCCCAAAGGCCCACTTGAAGCCCTTCGGCCCAAATTACAGGTACTGATTCAGTTTGCCTAAGCTTAATTCTTTGTGCTACTTCTCTCTTTATATTATTTCCCTTCTATTCTATCATTGCTTGATTCTTGTTCTTGTAGAGGCCTTTCCTTATAATTTTGTGGTTGGTATTCTATCATTGCTTGATTCTTGTTCTTGTAGAGGCCTTTCCTTATACTTTTGTGGTTGGTATAATTGCTAATAGTTTGGTAATCTGTCATATTTAATTTCTTTAGACGATAGGTTGAAAGTCCTGTATTTGCTAAATTAAAATGGTCAAGATCTGGTTAATTTTATGCTATAAGTTGAAAGGGTTGAGCCATTTTGGTATTATTTGGGAGATAATATCCCTCTGTGACTATTTATTTTAGGTTGGAAAATAACATGATACGTATCCCAACAATTTTAAAATTTGGGATGAGACAATGATCTTAGTAGTTTATCTTTGATCTTTGACACAGTTATTACTTTTTGCACTTTGATTATGGTTGCATCATGTGAATTTGTGTTCAGGTGTTGTGTATTAATGAGGTGTAGTGATGTGAGGATGTATATAATCTTACTATAGATTTTGTTAAGATAATGTCCTGTAATATATTTAGAGCTAATGTTTAACTCGTCCTGTTGTTATTGATGCATGAATGACATTCGTATTGTACTTAATATGCTCCATCTCAAAATGAGTTGTATGCTTGATGTTTTGGCCATGTTGCTCATGCAACTAATGGCTTTGTTTGCTAGTGCTGTTGTTGATGGATAATCAGTATCCTGTAGGTTCTGTTTCTAATTTCATATCAAATGCATAAGTAAGTATGTTACTCTAACTGAAGTTTCCTCATTTATTATTTTTATAGTTGCCTTATGGTTGTTGTTTTAATTTTATAGTGGGGTGGAGATATAATTTAAAGGGGCAGTTGGTTCAAATAGGTGAATGGTAATAGGAATGAGAATGAATATAGTGAAGAATGAGAATTGATATAATCATTATAATTATGATGGTTAGTTAAGAGGAAGAAATGATTACTATTACCATTAATAGTGGTTGACTTGTTAAAAATATTGGGAAATAAAATTTTTTTAAATTTTTTAAAAATAAAAATTTGTTAAATTTTTGTTTTACATCAAATTTTAATATGTTTTAATTAATATATTTAATTGCTAAAAAAGAAAATTATAATTAATTAATTATATTTTAATTATTTAATTAATTAAAAAAAAGTTAGTCACAGGCGTGCCTAGAAGTGTCATGCCAGAGACACTTGCCACTGGGTCAGGAATGAAACTCATTCCTCTCATATTTCGGGGGTATGGACTAATCCTCGAAAGTCATATATGAAAACACTGTTCTTATAGTCATAATATAAAATCAACCACTTGTTATGCATTTCCAAACTCATGAAACAAGCACCCCCTAAGTGGTTCCTAAGAATGTAATTGTGATACCCTGCTAAGCTTGTAACTAATCTTGCTATTCCATACACCTAAGCTTTGTTGAACATCTGGTTGGACTTCTCCTCTCAAATGGGTTTTAATGGTTTGGATCTGCATTATGGGCTTTAACCTGTTCCTTTCTCAGCCTACACAACAGCAAACGCGATATAGAAAGTCTCCCTATGCTCCAGCTGATGGTGAAGGTATGATCATTAACATCCAATAGTCTCTCCAGTTTTTCCTGTCTTATCAGGGAAAATCAAAGCTCACCAATTTCTAACTTTTGATTCAGATGGTGAAAGTGCTCAGACAGAGGATGTTAATAACAACGAGTGAAATTTACAATTTGCTCATTTGAATTTGAGAGGACTTCATTTATCTGAGGGCACGGCTGCTTGTGAATGACATATTTTTTGTTGAAGACTTCAGGTTGTTATTGTATCACTCTCATTGGTGGTGAAATTTTCTGTTGTCTTGGATAATAAAGCCAGCTAAGTTGTTACCATATTTGAGAGAAGGGACAAGACATAACATTTCATACGTTGGGACAGTATTTACCTTTTGCTTGAATATAATACAAAATTAAGATAACAGCAATTTTAATAAGTGCAGTGAAGATGGTGAAAGCCATGGTCCCCTTGTTTTCCCGCTTAGAGAAAATAGGAACTAAAGAAAACATCATAATAATGTTGGAATTGTCTGGTTATTGCTACTAGTTTCATTATAGGCATTTACTGGCCTGGAATTTGGAATGGGCACCGATGTGAATTTTCTTAGGATCTTTATAACCGTTTGATAAGATTTCCCTGCCACCCTGTGTTCATTTGTTTTAATCATCTTCGTTAGTAGGAAGTTTCTAATGCTTTTACCAAGTTTTTTATATTTCAAAGATAGGATGAACTAAGGTTTCTTTAGATAATCTTGCTTTGCTTGCCCCAAAACTATATTAATTCAATTTTAGCTCATGTGGTTGCAATAAAGAGATAATATATAATCATTTTGGCATTATTGTAAGTTTATAATTTATAAATTATGAATTGTAAGTTTCAAGTAATGTTTACTGTTATCTAAAAAATTATTTATGCAAATGCAATGTTAATCAGGCTGGCCTCACACGGTATGCATTCACAGCTGTCGTTCTTTGTTTATTAAATTAGTTTATTTGAAAACCAATCCGATAAGCTCTTCTAAATCGTTGCCGTCAGGTCAAGGAGAATCAAATGAATGAATGCTTATCTTTCATCTATGTTGAAGATAATATTATTGGAAATGCTCTTTTCCTCACATATATTCCTATTTCATTTTAAATCATTTTTGTTAATAGTTGAACGATTTGGTGAATGTTAAATCATAAAGAATGTGAAAGCCTTTTAAAATTTTCCGGCAGACATGGCTTCCCAATTGTACATCTAACCTTGTCAAAGAAATGGACTCTTCGGACTCTCCAATGACATTCAAACGAAAGAACAAAAGCGGTCAATACAGATCTCCTACTACGTGCCAGGCAACTTAGTTTCCTTCAACTTTCGCCCAAATCTGTACAAATGCGTATACACTGTGCTTTGCTTGTGGGAATTGGGAAACAATTCGTTGATTTTCGAATATCCCGACCTGTATCGATGTGCATTATTAAATTAATTATCAATATCATAAACAATAATTTTCCATATGAATAATGAGAAAATATGGAAAAGAAAATAATACCAAGTTCATTTCAATTTTTTTTAAATGTTACAGGGAAAAAAACAAAGCTAAAAAGTTAACTAGCACATAAATCCGCGGTACACAGTGCCCTGTTTGTCACGGTGAAGTAGCGTCATAATTATCGTCGGAGGCTCCTGGAGGATATGTAGTCCTAGAGTAACAATAGCTACGATTGAAGCCAGGTTGTCTGCGTACTGGTTGCCTTCCCGATAGACATGCTAGAGACCAGGGACGGAGCCACAGTGGAGGCAAGTGAGGGCATTTGCTCCTATTGGCTCCAAAAAAATTTACCTAAAAAAATTATTATTTTAAAATTTTAACTCATAAAAAATTTGAAATTTATTAAAATTTTGCCCCACTAAATTTTTTTTTTACTTCCAGTGAAATTTTGCCCCCACTCAAAATTTTTTTGGATCCGTCCATACTAGAGACGCACCTCCCAAGCCCGTTGGTATAAATCCGGGTACCTATCACCAAAAGAGTCTCGTCAGGGAACAAATTATTAAAAGTGGACAGGATGTTGAAGACTTCAAGGGAATCCACTTCGACGATGACTCGTCGATAGCCCAACGTCCAAGCCAGGATGAGTCCTGAATAGATAACCCAAAATTCTGCAGTTAGCGATAAGGCCCGGCCAATATGGTGGAAGAACCCTCCGCACCAACCGATCTCATGCCTACTGATCTCAGAAATCATAATTTAAAATAATACGACATCAACCAAAGTTGTAGTGAATGGTGACTTGATCATCTGGTTTGTAATTGTAGCTGTGCCTTATATTGTGAAGACAGCTACAGGTTTCTTCATATAAATAATTCTTTCGTTCTTTGACAGAATAGTCCCAATATAACAACCCCTGTCCTGTCCAAACGTGTATTACTCGGGTGCAACTCAATTGACAACTTCAATACTCCTACGTACTTGTCCTAAAACTCGTTTGTCTTCACATTAAATAAGTTCCTTTCTTATAAATAAGTTAATCACTCCATTTTCTTCCAACTACAAATGTATCATGGAAAAAGAGCGGGTTCTTGATTCACCTATGCACATACAACAATTCAGGTGTAAGCAGAATGGTTTATTCACTTGCATTCAGCAAGCCGGCTTTTCAGAGT
This sequence comes from Erythroxylum citrifolium, assembly GCA_026284465.1. Classification (NCBI taxonomy): domain Eukaryota; kingdom Viridiplantae; phylum Streptophyta; class Magnoliopsida; order Malpighiales; family Erythroxylaceae; genus Erythroxylum; species Erythroxylum citrifolium. Next base: position 31,962,597 of record JANKOE010000002.1, on the reverse strand, counting down.
GTTTTTCGTCAGACATCAGAGCTCAGAGCTACTTTCCATCAGGAAACGGTGATTAAACCTCAAACAAAATTATTATGAATCATTTCTCGTTCTTCAAGCTGATTGTTGATGTTGTTCATATGAGCATGGATTAGTTAAAATTTTGTGGTTTGGTTTGACAGAGAGATCAGGTAATATAGTCGATGCAAATATGAGTATTCTAAGGCGGAGAATAAAGGATGTAAGACTGAAGCAGAGACTTGAGAGAGGCCACAGAACCCAAAAGGGATGGAACTACGAACCTGATTATTTGCATGTTGTGAAACGCAAAGACAAGAGGGAGTTGGTCAAGTTTCTTGATCTCGTGGCTGTGGTTGGAATTGCTTTTGGTGTTACCTGCGCCAGTGGAACTATTTTACTTTCTCTAATTTCCATTCTCGTTCAATTAAATCCATAGGTTTAACTATTTCAAGTTCAACACTCAGTTAACATAATTATGTATTTGTTCAGGTTAAAGTTGTCGCCAAATCAGAGCAAGATTTGGTTCTCATGTAACAAAATAAATATGAAAAGAACAAGATTTGATTCCGCATGTAATGAAATAAATATGAAATTATTTTATTTAATTTTTTGAAGCCTAAGATCACTTAAATTCTATAAAATGATTCACACATCTATCATACACATCTATCATAATAAATAAATAATCATAACTCGTAACTTATTTTGAAATTTGATTATTTTCATGTCGTCTTTAACTATTAGAGAGAGAGGGTTAGATAAAGAATATTAACTTTCTTAGAATCTATCTCTATCTATAATAATTTTTTGACATTTTAGTAATTTAATTTCTAATTTGTAATTCTCCAATATCTTGTATTGATTTTTATTTATTAGCTATCTCATATTTAATCATAAAATTTTTCAAACTTTACAATCAAGTTCAACTTGATTAAATATATCTTTTCTCTCTTTAATACATTCTTTGTATATAACCTATTATGTTCTCATATATATTGGCAGTTGATATAAATTATAATCATAAATCATTTTTTATTATTAGATAAATTAAACTTATTTAATTTATGTTTAATCTCTAATTAAACAATTTATATCTATAAATTAAGATTGACGTACAGCGACACATCATGATCAATCAAATATTTAGGAATGTCAAAGAAATTTTGACTAATCTTTCTATACATAATTTTTTTGTATAATTCAATCTTTTAATCATACAATATTTTAATTAGACAAAGAGTATGGAATTAGTGTCTACTCTATTTAAGTCTAATCAAGTTAGTTCTTTACCATTAGTGATTGATTCAATTAATGACATTTGAAAACTAAGGTGTTATTTCACATTGGCCATTGATTTTGGGAATCAATAGTAATCGAGAACAATATAACACTTTTCTTAATCACCTTTGAGTAATAAGCCATGCTTTTAGCACTCAATCACCTCCGTATAATTCATTGTATATCTAGTAACTATGAGTTATCATTGAGTAGAATAGATTATAATTAGCATCAAAACATAGTAATCTTTAAATGAGATAACTTTTGTGATCTCAAGTCAAAGAATCACTTATACAATCATCGCAATAAAAATTTTCATAGGCATACAAGTAATGATTCAAATGAAATTCTCATATGGGTTAATTTAGTGATCTTGTTCTCTATAAGCACCAACACCTTTGTTTAAGTGTCTTCACACTTTAGACTATAAGATCGTCTACTTTCTTTTTAAAGAAAAAAACATAACGCGTCTAGTCTTTTATGCTTTATTAATGTCTAGTCTCAATAGAATAATAGCTAGAAATAATTTAGGGATAATATATAAATACAATATAAATCACATAATTATAATCTCATTATAATTTCATTTGTAATATACATTTATCCTAGAAACTTTGTCATACACATTTTAATATATATAAGAAAAAGAATGTCTTTAAATTATTTTTGTCACTAAACTACATCCAACTGATTGGTTGTAGCATGTATACCAAGAATCTCTCACTTGCATTAAGTCAACCGTTTAAGTATTTCATACCATTTCACCGTATGATAATCATGTTACTGTTAGGATAATGGTTTAGTGAGAGAATTTCTCCATAGTGAGGACTTACTTGAATCTTACAACTTTTATCTTAATTATTATCATAATTAAGAGAAACTAGCTAAATACATCCTTGGATCTTTAATGAGATCTTAGCTCCTTTTACATGTACAAAGGCTCTAATATTCTATAATACATTACTATGTTGAACCATGCAAGGAACTACATCAAGTTTGTTAAATAACTTATTGATTCAAATAATCGTTTCCACTAAAAAAATTGTATTATGGCTTAATTAGCTACCATTGCTACATTGGAACCTTTCCAATCTCAAAATAATATTGTTATAAGTAAAATATATCTTAATTAGGATTTACTTCTAAACTTAATATCCATATAATATTGAACTCAAATATCAACTTATATATAGAATAATAGATATCTTTAAATCTTCATGAGTATCAGATATCTCAAATACTAGACACTTTTAGTTCCTTATTTATGTACTTGGACTAAAATAGGTAAACAATTTTTGTATCTATCTTTATAGATCTAATTTCCAGAATTAAGTTGCTATCTTTTTCATTTTAAAAAGTGTTGTTCTTAGATAATTATATTTTTCAATAATTGAAAATATGAATTACTGTTCTCTATAAGCAATATGTCATTATATACTTTCACTAAAGAGGACAACTATATTCTTACTAACCTTTTTGTAGACATCATAAATTCACAATCATATCCAAAACAAACTCTTTGAATTCATCATAAAAGTGAGTATTTTAATTTCTTGTATTCTTTCAACCATACATCAAATGTATCAACAAAAATCTAGTTTTAATTAGATGCATTGTCATAAGATATGAACTTTTTCAAATTTCATCTTATTCTTACTACTAATCTTGAGAGCCGTTCTCTTATAAGTTTTCATTTAAACAAACATTTTGTTCAATAAGTTTGTAAGATTATATTCAACCTTTTAGATATCTCATAACCTTATATTATCCAATTTAGTTCTAGTCTTGTTGGATAATGTATGCTTTAACTAAGCATCGTATCTCTAAATCATTAACTTTGAATATATCAAAGTCTTAACATTTCATACTTGATATGAAAATCTTGCTCATTGATTTAATTTGGAACTATAAAAAGTAAGTTGTTATACTAGGCTTAATAATAGAAGAAGTAAATATTGTATTATACAATATCTCATATCGTATTTTCCTCCTTACATAAGTCTATACTCTTATACGATTTTATTATAAAGTTATTCATGAGAGAATCTCATTCTCTACAGATAACTGAAAATTTTAAAACTCAGCACAACAATCTTATCGAAGTGCTTCAACATTCTCGATACTTAATTTCTACTTAGATTTAAATACTTTGAATTGTTTAAAATTTTAAATCATTATTTCATTTAATATATATGAAATACAAGTATCATCTTTTTTTGAATTGTTATCACATTTAACACATCACATGTAAAAGATTTAACAATTCAATACTACCATCATTCTTTCACCAAAGATTGATTCGGTTTTTCATCAACCTGATAAGTTTCATAAGTTTTATACGATTCATAATTAAAAGGATACATATACCTTTGTATGTAACGTAATGACTCTCATCATGATTTAACTAACACGGCATAAAAGGATAATCTTGGTTATCTAATTTTGTATTCTTGGCACTTATGTTAAGCATAAGACTGTTTTGATCCAGGATATACAAATTATTTGTATATAAATATGGATCAAATACTTTTATGCAACAATTTATTTCTTATCATATCTTGAACAATGTAATAATGTTGAATCTAAATTCAGGATCGAATACTCATAAATTAGAAATATATATGATCTCTATCCTATCATGTCATCATCATCATCATCACCCAGTCCAAAATCTCGCAATGAAGCGGGGTTTAGGGAGGTCTGATAGTACGCAACCTTACCCCTACATAGTAGAGAGGCTGTTTCCAGTAGACCTACATGCAAATGAGATAATATAAGAGTGATGCAGGTTACAGAGAAAATAGGTAAAACTAGCACAATAAATTATTAAGAAAATAATCTTACAATAAAAACATCAATAAATATAAATAATAATAAAATAACAAAATACATAGATATATATAAAATAATGAAAATAAGACTAATAATAATAATACGAAAAATGCTAAGAATAACATAAATAAAAACCAATACAAATACGAAAAGACAATAAATAATTAAATAGTAATAAAATAAAACCAAGCTAGAATATTACAAGTAGAACTTAGATCCAGCCAAAGAAGAAGATTATCCTATTAGAGAAATTCATGCAATCGTTTTTCTTATAATGAAAACTATTATCATTCTATAACAAAGTCTTCAATTGTAATCCATGTTTATGCTTTTAGTAGGCTAAATTAAGTGAAATAATTTCATCAAGGTACTATTTCTTTCAACTCTACTCTATGCAATATATTGCATCTTGATATCATGATGTTAAAATACATCTTACGTGTTGTCATCAAAATTTGTGAAATATTATTTAACTCAAAATGTCAATACATTTTGTCGCCTACATGATGTTAACATATCTTTAAACTTTATCACTAAATCTTTAAAAGGGATTAACAGAAATTTTGCATAATAGACATACAACTTCTCTATCAAATTTTGAGAACTTTTCTCAAACTTAATCTATTTCTAAGAAATTTGATTCGCAAATATAGTATCAACTATACTAAATAAGGTAAATTCTATTAAGAAAAAATATAATTGTAAGAAAAATAAATGTAGGTTATATGCTAGAACTTTAGTTTTACTTTAAACAAAATATAATTGTAAGAAAAATATGTCTAGGCTATATTCCATAATTACCAAATAGGATCAAGAATTTAGTCATTTATTTGGTTGATCCTACAATTTTATCGAAAGTAATGGCCCTCACTACTATTCGAAAAGATTTATCTAATCTCTCTGGCATTCAAATTTAGTTGATCTTGAGTTACTTAATAAACCAACATAAATTAGGTATTAACTCTTACGAAAACATATCTTATAAATCGTACAAATTTAATTAATTAGGACCCATTAATTTAAGATAAACCATATTAAGGTTAAAGGGGCCTTAAATCACTTAACAAATTTTACAATAAACAAAACTCTAGTTTTATACTTAAATAAAGAAAGACAAAATCATATTTTCAACATGTACTTAATATTTTAGCAAGGGATTTAATTTTATTCGTCTTATCGAACATAAAATTGCAAGTAAATATCATATATATAAAACATACAATTTAATATGAATCTAATATATATATCAAACACATAAATAAAGGATGCAAGTTCCTATGCTAATATAATTATATTATATGCATAAAATTTCAAGCTTTGTTTAATCATAGGTATTAATCTTCATAATTTAAAATGATATTTTTAACTCTTTGGATAATTAAATTAACCTAAACTCATTGATTCATAAATGAATTAAATTATTATTCAAAATAGAAAATTAATTTGGTTTGAAGATAATTTTCAAATTCAATTAGAACTATTTCTATTTACCTTGTCTCCTTTAACAAAATTTAATTGAAAATACTTTTCAATGAATTATGCTTCTTACTTTTTATAATTTAGAAAAACATCCATTTAAAAAATCAACAAGTGAAAAATTCTAATTTAATTAGAAAACCATTTCTAATCTAATTAAAAGTTACCTTTCCTTAATTAGAAAATTATTTTCTAATATTGAAGAAGGAAATAATTTTCAAAATGAAATAAAAACATTTTTTAATTTAATTAAAAAAGTTCTTTACATTATTTATTTAGATATTTATTTCTTAATTAATTATAAATTCTTTCCTTAATTAATTATAAATATAGTTCGGTATCGTGCTCCCACTTCTTCTGTGGCACAATTTCTTTGGTCTAAATTGTTGCCTAGGAAAATCTCTATATCCGTTTGGAAATTATGGAACTCACTTTTGCCTCTTCCTGCTTTCTTGATTGGTATTGGTTTTGTCATGAATCCTACTATCTGTTGCTTCTACCGATCAGATTCTGAGACTTGTGATCACTCTTTCTATTCTTGTCCTATTGTGTTGGCAGTTTGGGATTATTTTGCTTCATTGCTGGGAATAATTGTCCCCCAATTTCATGGTTTGTGGCCGATGTTTTTGTTGTAGGAAAATCCCGGGAGGTACATCACATGTACCAGGTGCGGAAAACAAAAATTTTTGTTACCGGGACCTTCCCG
>JANKOE010000002.1:31909144-31925717 GCA_026284465.1 Erythroxylum citrifolium | reverse complement strand
AATTTGTTCTAAATATTATATAAGAGATTAAATAAATTTATTTAACTAAAAGTAATATATCTTTTAGTTTTTATCTAAAATGTATTTATTATCAGTGATAAAAATACAACTATATTAATATTAACAACTAAACATGTTTTTGTTTGTATTTGAAAGAAAAATAGAAACAAAAAAACTGAAAACGAAAACCGAAAACTACAACAGAAAAACAGAAGTAGAACCAAACGGCCCCTCAATTAATTTGATGAAGATTCCATTTTGAATCTATGTCACAATATAACTTAAATCTTAATATTTTAATTAAACTTTAATGTTTTTAAAATATATAAAAAAAACTCTAAATATATGAAAATTTTGACAGAATTAACTTAATTTTCATTATTTAAATATTGACGTGACATTTATTCTATATTTTTTAAAATCTGACAATGAGTCTTACTTTTATATATACATGCCATAAGATATAGTTGGTCCATCAGTAAATTTAAAAAATAAAAATATATATTCTTTAATTAAAATAATTAATTTATAATTATATAATGCTTATGATTTGAAGAAACCTAAGTACTTAATCCAGAAATCTGAAAAACACAAAAGAGTAAGTAATTTATAATTATATAATGCTTATGATTTGAAGAAACCTAAGTACTTAATCCAAAAATCTGAAAAACACAAAAGAGTCTGAACCTCTAATTGTCACCCACCAATTTATTTGTTTTGTCTACCTCTTGTCTCTACCCACCCTCGACTCTCCTCTCTTTTCATTGGTTTTATATTGTTCTTCACTTCCACCATTTTTCACATCTTTTTTCTTCCTTTGATATTTCAACAAGCCAAAAAAAAATTTGAAAGATGAGACAAAAAGGAAGGAAAATTAATTATGTTCATTTGTTACTTTCTCAAAAACATACTAGTTATATTGTTCAATAAGGGAAGAAATCTCAATAATTAATCCTATATCTATAATCATATTATAGCTATAATTAGGAGTCTAAAAATATAATTACACGTGTACAATCCCAATAATTATGGAGAAAAATCTCAACACTCCCCCTTAAGTTGGTGCGTAGATGTCATGTATTCCCAACTTGCCAAGATATTTTAAGAACACATGATTTGAAACTGCTTTGGTAAGAATGTCAGTCAATTGATCCTCAGACTAAATCTTGGACAACTTCACATTTTTTTCATCCAACTTCTCCTTAATAGAGAACCTGTCAACCTCAACATGCTTTGTTCGATCATGTTGGACATGATTGTCAGCTATATCACACGCAACTTTGTTGTCATAATATAGACTAATTGCTTACTTCAGTGGATAGCCTAAATCTTGTAAAAGTAGTATGAATCACAAAGTTTCACAGAGACCAAGTGCTACACCACTGAATTTAACTTCTACACTTGAGCGAGCTACCACGTTTTGTTTCTTACTTCTTTATGTAACCAGGTTACCACCCACAGATGTCAAGTAGCTAGAAGTTGATTGTTTATCTTTTGTTGATCCAGCCCAATCAGCATTTGTACACATATTTATTCTTTTCCAATTTGTATTTTTAGTAAACAAAAATTCCTTACTTGGAGTAGATTTTAGATACCTCAAAATTCTCATAATTGCCCTCATATATTGTTCTCTAGGATTATGCATAAACTGACTAACAATACTCAAACCATAAGCAAGGTCGGGTCTTGTGTGAGCCAAATATATTAGCCTTCCAATAAGCTTTTGGTATCTTCCTTTATCAACTGGTATTTGGTTTGTTTCTACACATAACTTCAAGTCTTCCTCAACTAGTGTATCAGCTGTTTGATATGTTGACATACCAGTTTCTTCTAATAAGTCTAATCCATGCTTTCTTTAGGATAGAAAACTTCAATCCTAAGAAAATATTTCAAGCAACAAAGATCTCTCACTTCAAATTCTCTAAACAAGTATTCTTGTAGTGCCTTCCTCTCTTCCAGATCATTTGACCTTACCTTTTTTGCAAGAATAAAATGTGGTTAGAATTGCTTTGATGATATCTGAAAGTTATCACAGGCTTTGTGAACCTCCAAATCATGCTCTTGGAGACCGCTTCAACCTATAAAATGATTTCTTCAATTTACAAACCTTTTTACTCTGCCTTTCTGCTACTATAGAACCTAGTGGAAGCTCTATATAAATTTCTTCATATAAGTCACCATATAAAAAGGCATTTTTTACATCAAATTGTTGAAAAGGCCAATCTAAGTTTGTAGCTAGGGACAACAATACTCTAACAATGTTGATTTTAGCTACGACATCAAATGCCTCTGTGTAATCAATCCCATAGGTTTGGGTAATGCAGCTTTGTCGCCACTCTCATTTTGAACCTTTCAATTATGTCATCTGCATTGTACTTTACAGTGTAAACCCATCAACATCTAACTTGCTTCTTTCTTAGTAGGCATTCAACATTCTCGCAAGTTTTATTTTTTTTGTAAAGAGTTCATTTCCTCATTCATTGTGGCTCTCTACCTTAGAAACTCTAGAGTTTCCTGCATATTGTTAGGAATATTGCAACAGAAAATTGATTTATAAATGACCTATTTGATTCCAACAAATTATTATTTGACACATAATGACTCATGGGATATTTAAATCTACTTAAAATTTCAGGTTCATATGTAGGCTTAGGAATACCTCTAGTAAGACACTCTGGTAGTTGTTTTCTAGGTGGCTCAGGTTCAGGAATGGGAACATCCTCAGTAAATGATTAGTGTGGTATATTAATGAGAGTCTCAACTTCTACACTTGATGGATCAACATCCTCCTCTTCAGTAGTACCTTTTTGGTCAATATCCTCTGGTTCAATAGCCCCTTCTGGCTCCTCTTCATGTTTCAACAGATCATTACAATAAAAAAAAATGACAGTCACCTTTGCACTCCCCCAGAAGTTCATAATCAAGAGTCTGAATTTCCTTTTGGTATTCCCCTGAAGCTCAAACTTAAAGAAATACATTGTATCTTCATGAAAGAATGCTTCCATTATGATCAATACCCCTTTTTGGTTTGTTGCATGCCCAAGAAAAACACACTATGGGGCTTGTGGAGCTAGTTTGTTATGTTAGGCCCTGTTTGGCAATCAACTGATAGCTGATTATATCAGCTGGTTTGACCAGTGGATTGCATTAGCTGTTTGTTAAAGATGTTTGGTAAAATTAGCTGTTTAGTATTAGCTGTTTAAGTATAAAATGACTTATAAGGACATGAATTTTAAAAAAATAAGAATAAGAATATTATATATTTTAGTATTTCAATGAATATTCTTATAAGAATTTAAATTTTAGATATTTAATTCTACAAAAATTAAGTTTATAACTCTAATAAAAAACACATAACATATTATTATTATTATTATTATTATTATTAAATAATTAACTTTGAATGCATGATCAATTAAACCGAAATACTAAATTAAATTAAAGATTGAAATATAAATATTCTACGTATATAAATTAGAGATTAAATATTAATATCAAATAAGATATGAAATATATCGAATCGTACAAGACAAAATAACATATAATTGAAATTATCAAAAATCAACAAACAAATACGACCCATCTATATCATCAAGAAATTTTAATTGTCCACAAGTTACACTCTTTCAAATCTATTTGTTTTATGCAATCCAACATTATATACAAATAGCTTTTTAATATATATATATATATATTGTTATTTATTTTATGCGATACAATGTATAATTCCCTTACGAAAACTATTGTTTTATGTTGCATCCATACCTCTGCACTGTCGGAGTGTGAAACAATAACAGGACTGCCCATTGATGCAGAGTAGCAGGGTAAAATGGACTTAAAACAAACAAACAGCTGATGGGGGGACGAAACGCTGCTCCAAGGAGCTTATTAAAAAACAGCTTGTTGGGTTGAATAAGCTAACCCAACAAGCTGTTTACCAAACAAGCTTGTGAACTTTTATATAAAGTCAACAAGTTAAATTGAGTCAATCAGCTAAAAAAGAGCTGATAAGCTCTTCACCAAACACCAACTTAACAATTTTACTTTTAAAGCTAAAATTGAATTATCAAGTTAGGATTTGAGAAAGACTCCAACTCCATTCCCAAAAGCATCAGCCATCAATAATTCATTAATAGTCCAAGCAAGAAACAACTCCAGCTACAAGTTTACCCAAACCACAACAGAAAAGGTAGAAAGAGAGCTACAGTTAGTTTCGAAGAAATGCAACAGTCGCCACACGAGAACCCACCATTCCACCAAATGTGAATGTTGGATACGTTCTAACATGGTTGAGATACCGGAATGGAGGATCCCTCGACACCTCTTGATCCTTTATAGTCTCCGAGTCATGGGACACATCAATCATTCTTCTACTGTTGAAATTTTCCACCTCTTGCACCAATTCGTCTTTTGTACTATTGCAAGATGTAATCACCTATCATCAAGATGATCAAATGAAAATTGGAGTCAATAATAACAACATCAAGCAACCCTACCGTTCACAACTACAAATAACATGAATACATTAAAGCAAAGCAGGTCACTCTAACGGCACATCGAGGTCGTTCAAAATGACCTTTTTGCAAGCTAGCGACAAGTGGGATATTCAAAAACAAGATAATCTCAACATACACATCCTTACCAATATTCCACCAGAGGAAACCAATTTTGCAACCGAGTCCCAGTACATGATCCTGTACAGAATTTCAGTTTATCCCAAGGAAATAGCCAAGTATGGCAGGACTTCAAAAGAAAATGGATGCAATGGAAAATAAACAAGACTGGCTACCATGATCATTAAGTTTAGTTGTTGGTTACCTTTTAATCGGACCATCTGGATGCAATCCAATGGCATCTAAAGTGCCTTTGTCCATAACAAGCTTAAACTGCCTTTCTAGCTTTGTTTCAAGTATGTCATCAACCTGTATGCAAGTCGACAAAATCAAACAATTAGAATTACAACATATAACAAGGTTGACGCAGAAACTTATCTCAAATTTTCTACAACAAAGGCTGCAGCAGACACTTTTTGTCACTAATGTTATGAATTGCAATAAAAATATACTTAAACAAAGCATATAAAATCTCCACACATCGATATGGTATAAATTCAGGCACGAAAGAAACTTCATAAAATTGAATAATCTTTCTATACATGATGAAATCGAGTCACAATTCAGCTTTACAAATTAAAGTGATAGTGTCAAGAGCAATATACATGTGAGAACAATGCTCAATTTCACCAAGAAACTTGATGCTGTGAATACTTCCCCATTACATGGTGAAACAAAAAAAAAGTTAGTTCACAATCAAAGAGCACAATACTTGAACAGGACAATGCCCAATTTCACCAAAAATTCATGGTTCACCGGACAGTGGGCTTTGTGAATGAAAATCTCGAGATACAGTAAACAATATCTGACGGGAAATAATCAAGAAGGGAAGATAAGAAGCTAATGATCAACTGACTTCCCTTATTCACCTATACGATGTGGGTGATTCCCTATAATGCATGAATTAAAGCAGGAGCAAAACAATGCTAAAAAAATACACATAAAGAAGGATGAAGGAGCAAGTAGCTCAAGGAGGGAAGAAGAAAAACTATCAGGTAATAACTTTACCTGACGCTCCTATACACTCTAACCATTGACGACAGGGGATGATCTACAGTAGGATCAAAACCATAACAGAACATGAGTTGTCATTCACATGAATGACAAACCCAGACTATTAACATTATCTGAAGAGTTTATAAGCATTCATTCCTGAGCGTAATGAATGAACAGGATTCCTATAAAGCTTTTTAAGAAGACTAAATGTGATCAGAAATAAATGACTATTAGGTAATAACTTTACCTGATGCTCCTATACACTCTGGCCATTGGCGATCTACGGCAGGATCAAAACCATAATAAAACATGAGTTGTCATTCACATTAATGACAAACCCAGACTATTAACATTATCTGAAGAGTTTATAAGCATTGATTCCTGAGCGAATGAATGAACAGGATTCCTATAAAGCTTTTTAAGAAGACTACATGTGATCAGAATAAATAACTATCAAGTAATAACTTTACCTGATGCTCCTATACACTCTGGCCATTGGCGATCTACAGCAGGATCAAAACCATAATAAAACATGAGTTGTCATTCACATGAATGACAAACCCAGACTATTAACATCATGTGAAGAGTTTATAAGCATTCATCCCCGAGCTTAATGAAGGAACAGGATTCCTGTAAAGTTTTTTAAGAAGACTAAAAGTGATCAGAAATAAATGACTATCAGGTAATAACTTTACCTGATGCTTCTATATACTCTGGCCATTGACTACAGAGCATGAACTACAGCAGGACCAAAATCATGAAAAACATGCATTGTCATTCACATGAATGGCATACCCATGCAATGAATGAACAGGATTCCTTTAAAGCTTGTTAAGAAGACTCAATGTGATTAGAGATAAATGATTCACCAGCAAACCTTTTCTACAAATGGTATTGCGTAGATCTTTGTAAGTTTCTAAATAACATTTAGGAATGAGGAGACTAGCACTAAAGATATATGGATTAAGAACCAATAAGACTCGCAATAGTTCATTTAATAAAAAGAAAAGCCTTGTCAACTTTTGAGGTTAACATATCAAATGTGGGATATGATAAAGGATTTAGGAAAATATCTTGATGAAAAGAGGAAGATAAATAGTCAACAAAAACTGAAACTGGGAACAATGACTAGTACTTGGTGAACAAGGTAGAAGTCTGTGAATCTTGGTTTATGAATTTCCGCTACGAACTAGGTTCACATGGAGCATCAGCAAATGTGTTAAAAGTACAGGAAAGCTTCCACCTAGCGCTATACTAATGAACTGTAACCCCAACAACATTTCGTGTCAAGTGGAAATATAGATCTTGTGTTGATAAACTTTTTTCGGTAAGTCCCTTGATTTATGCAAGTTTTATTGGAGAGAAACTCAAGCTGCTAAATATCCATAAATTAAATGTTAAAAAATAATTAAGAATTTTAATAAATAAAATTAAAAAAAGACCATGCAATCCTCTTTTACAATACAGATATCTGCTATCAAAGTAAGAACAGACAACCCAGCTCTGGCATACCAAAAATTCGATGTTAGGAAACCCATCACGAACAGCAAGTCTACGAGCAAGTTCAATTGCCCCTTCACTGTAGTCGACTCCAGTCAACTCACAGAACCTAAAGACACAGACAAAACAGCATTCAAATGCATATCGTGAAGAATGGAAAAGTGAAACCTTTATTTCTCCAAATGAATACAATAATATTGATGATACTCTGTCCCTTCTAAAGTAGGTTTCAGTTAAGCTCTTGTGAAATACAACTTAGCATCATCTTCTAAGATTTTGATATTCCGCAATGAATAAAAACATAAAAATGAATTGGATAGAGCACTTTCTCTTTTTCTTTTCAGAAAGATGTGTAAGTATGTTTTCTTTGGTATTTTTAATTTCCCTTAGAGCTCAGCAGAAGTACACCATTATCTTCATAAGCATTTCAGCAAAGACTTCGTTTGAGTAATGCAAACCAGATCAAAGTACACCATCTGGCAATAATTTTGAGCAAGTTCTGTTCTCTTGTGCTCTTTCACACACAAACTACTACCAGCAATATTGGTAATGGAGGTTGAACATTTAAGATCACATAATGGAAGTCGACAATTTGGAAAATGACACATTTGTTAACGGATGTCAACAATTTAGCATAAGTACTACAACAAATGTTTTGAAGATCTTGAGGGAAAAGGCCATCCTTGATATTGGGAAACACAGCAGACACTTAAGAATTTTCAAGAAGACATGATACAACAAAGACCTATATGATTTATGATCACAACGTGACATGGGAAAAGTGTCCCATATGCATGCTACTTCTTGCAGATTTCATATTTCTGAAACTTTCTGCCACTTGTAGACATTATAGAACAAATGAATTCAATTTTCAGTCATGTGAAATATTCTCCAGCATCAATCAATCATTTTCTCCTTGGAGAGTTTTCCTGTTTGATTAACGGATTATACTTTTTCCAAAAATATGTGTTAGTAAGTACCAACATGAGACTATATTCACATTTTTTTCTTACCTGCAATCAAAAGGTCGTGCACTGGTAAGTGATAAACGATTTTGGCATTAATTATTCCACTGGTTCTCCATCATCTAAGTTATAAAGAACTACTTTAGCAAAATTTAGTGGTTTAATATGTTCCCCAACCAATCAGCCTTTTATTTGCAAAGCTGTTCATTCAGCTATGAAGATCATTCACCATTCTTAATACATAAGCTGATCTTTCTTGGTATACCCAACTACAATAAATTCAACAACTTAAATATAGTTAGAGTAGTTGCAAATTGGAATGAATTCTATTTGTTATTAAGCACTTTAAGAAACTTTAATTAACCTACACCAACGAATTATAGTTCAGACTTTCACACAAAAACCTTCCTTCAAATGACAAGCTACTCAACAAGCTTTACCCACAAAATTTTACAACACAAATCTTGTAGAAAACATTATCATGTAACTAATCTTTTCCTTTTCCAACATATGCGGCGATATCATCTAAATATGCATGAAAGAGTATATTTTTTTCTTAGAACTTCCATATCCAAGCTTTTTAGTGAAAACACTTTCAGCCTAATGGCTAAACAATGACATATACTCGATAAAATACCCATCAAATCCCAGAATTGCTAACAAATTTTGAGGAATTATCCAGTTATTCAATTGATTGCATAGTACACCATGGTCATAATTAAGCAAATAAATGCCTGTTCTTGAAAAGATAATATTATTGTTGTCCATTTGTATGAACAACCAAGTTACTGTTTGACATCACTTTAAATTCTTAAAATATCACTTATGAGTGAGGGCTATAACTTTCAAGACACTGTATCTATTTTGTGGTAAATATGATACGTTGCCATATATTAGAAATGGGAGTAAAGTGAGCAATGATATCAGAAAGACTCTTTCTTTCGATCTAAATTAATACCAGAACTATAGGAAAGTTCTCATAAGTGTACCCCTGCTTAGCCAGTTCTTGCAGCAGCAAACCATTGCCAGTCCCAACATCTAGCACTGTCCAGCTGGACAAATACTTTTCACCCTGCTCAACAGGTTCAGACTTGAAATCGTCAACGTGATTGGGAAAATGACCTAGTGACATTTTTATACACAACTGTTTGGTCCAAGAAACAACAACATCCATTACATCAGCCCCAAACCTACAAAAGAACGAGAAATAAGGATATTTAATTTAGAAAAAAAACAAGAGAGAGAGGGGAAAGATGAAATAAATGAATTCAAAATAATATAAGCCATGTGGAACAGAAAAGTAAAAAATAAATTACAGCAATTAAGTCCAATGATGGAAAACCATGCACAGAAAATTTAATTTTATTTAAAATACTCACTTTTAAAGGAATTTCCAGCCAAAAATTACATCCCAAACTGTAGCATTACTCTTGTGTAGGATAATTCACTCAATCTCAAAGGTTTAGATAAAATTAGTATAATTTTAGAATCTAAAGGAGAATATATGGAAGTCCCCATCCAATAACATTTCCCTATAGTGTCATTCTGACCTGAAAATTATCCGATGTCTGGCTACATTTTGGAGTTGCGTCTATCTTTGTGTCACAGCTCAAAATAGTAACAAGAGCACCACAAAGTAAAACAAATGTCTCAATCAAGAGTTAAACACTCGAATTCATGTGAAAATAGTATGCATGATATGATCTTCTATTTCTTTGTTTTTTAGTTTCAACAGAGGCAGAGATCTAAATGTCCTATCTGAATTGTCTGCTTCAAGAACTGTTGCTTTACAATTGGGAAAGTACCAAAAGTTCCAGGTAGAAGGGGCAAGAAACTAAAATCAAATATGCACTTACATTTCAGTTCACAAATGAGACATCCAAGAGATTAAACCAAACTATCGAGAAACCTATTATTTATATTCCACTAGGCACAAGATATCCTGCAGAGGAAAAGTAGAAGTATTTAAGGCTACACAAATTGGCATGAATAAACAAAAAGTATTACCAAACTTCACCAGAATGGCCATGTTCACGAAAGTTGGACAACTCATCTGCATATGCAGCATCCCAATAGCTCTGCATACCCAGCATGGACGGGACTCCTTCGGTGTCTGTTTCATCCTTGTCAGAGCTGTCGTGCACATCAACCAAAGTGTTTTAAGGTTTTGCAGGAAGTACTAACACTTCACTACAGACATATCACCAATAATGGCTACAGAAACAGAATGCAAATGCCTCGATTTATAAAGTATTATCAGTTACTTAAGTATCACTAACTGAAAGTTGTAATTTTGATGCAGGTATTGAAAAAGAGATCAAACCCAATTCCTAACAACTGAACCAATCCAACTTCGTGACGCAATATTATGCAGAATTCTATCAATCATCTCCCAAAGATGGACAAGAAAAATCTTGAATCAATTGAAAGTGTAATAAAAACATATAAATGAGGGAATTTTTCAAAAATCACTAAACCTGTAATCAGAAGCAGTACGGAAGTTGGCGGCGGAAAGAGCCTCGGCGGCATCGGCGTGGCGCTGATCGTCGTCGAGAGTGCTGCCGTAGTCGCTCTTAATGGACCAGGAGTCAGCAGCCACGGACCTCTCGTCATCGGAGATATGATCCCCAGCAGCAGCTCGTGGCTGCAGTTGAGAGAGGTCGGAATCCTCTGGCGGCAGACGAATTCCAGCCATTTGGATTGGAGTTGAGAAAGGAGAGATAGCAGGAAAACCGATGTAAATACATTTTTAATAAGAGTTGAATTAATTAGGGTTAAGAGACAATTTTACCCTTATTAGTTTAAACTCTAATTTACAACAGTGCATGGTAGAAGATCTATTAATTAATGATTATTAGTGGAAAGCAACGGGTGTTTATTTTTTTTTACAGGGGAAAGAAAAACAAAAAACGACTAGCGCGAAGCGTTGATACCCCTATTAAGGATTCGATTGTACAAGATTCCATTGATATCGCGGGAAAGTATATCCAAACTGCTTGGTGGTGGCTCCGGCATGATATGCATGCCCTGCTCTACAAAAAAGGTTAAGTGGGCCAAGTGATCCGCACACTGATTCCCTTCACGATGTGTATGCTGAAGTTGTACCTTCCATGCTCGAAGAATCAAGTTTCGGATGCCTGTCACCAAAAAAGAATTCTCAGTCAGACCACTTTGGGAAGAAGAAGGGATGTTAATGACCTCTAATGAGTCAACTTCCACTTTTACACGCCTATAACCCCAATTCCAAGCCAGCATGAGTTTCGAATAGACCCCCCAAAGTTCGGCTAACAGAGGGTTGCCGATGCCAATATTCTGTAAAAATCTGACACACCAGTGCCCCTGGCAGTTCCTTATTACTCCGCCAGCGGAAGCAATATTGGACCCCGATTTTACTGCACCATCCGTATTAAGCTTAACCCAGCCTTGATTGGGTTTAGTCCAATTAATTTTCAATCGACCTATTTAGTTTGTTTAAATTATTAAAAAATAAATAATATCTTTTGCTTTTTAATATCATGATAGAGCAATATGATAAAAGATGAGAAAGTTGTGTTTAAAGGAGTAAATTTCTTAAATATATTTTTATACCTTAAATAATATTTATTAAAATAAAATTTATCAACTAAGTAAATAATTAAAATGAAGTACATAAAATGATAAATTTATTAATTTCATAAATTAATAAACGTAATTTTATATTAGTAAAAATAATAAAGAAAAAAGTTTATTAAAATTAAAACAACAAATTCAAAGAGATAATTATTTAAAAATAAATTGTATGTATTTTATCATTATATTGCTAATTTTAAATTTATTATAAAAACAATCAAGTTATTTAAAATAAGTTGAAAGCAGCACAAATTTCATTTAAGTCGAATAAACATTAAAAAAGAGTAACAATTTTTTATTATTTTTTAACATATCACTTTCAATTTTGAAAAATAAAAACAAAATGCCTAATTGTAACTAAATCAACAAATGTCATCATCATCATCATCATCATCATTATTATTATTATTATTATTATTATTATATGTTTTAAGGGATAAATCGTCATTGTTCTTCTTCAAAGTTTGCATCTTTGCAGAATTTACCTATTGAGCCTCAACAACTTCATTTTGTTCTAAATTGTGAACATTGTCATGCAAAGAGATTTTATCTTGAACCTCCATCATTCTGTTGTTCATCATGATAGGTTTCCATTATCGCTCTTCAAATGTCATATGCTTTAAAACGATTATTTATTAGCAATGATGAAGAATCAAAATATTTCAGGAAGAACGTTTGTACATATAATAACAATGTAGCTTTTACTTCCTATGAGCTAGGTATGACTGAGAACTAACAAAAAATAAGAAAGGGGTTTATACATTTTGTGTTTAAAGTCAAGTTTATCATTTCCTTCACAATTTAGTTCCAACAAATAATAAGGTATCTGGAATCCAACTCTATTTATTTGATACTGATGAGGAACTAAAAAGAAGGTCTAATAGTTGTGATAATCTTTGTGAGAATACATTAAAACTTAATATGACAATTCTATATGATAATCCTTATGCCAAGTTATTTCGAAGTCTTAGTGACATTCCATCACTTGAGAATCATGCAAAAGTTCCAAGGTGTTATTCTGGCCTTGATCAACGTGTTTATAATCTTCCTACTGCATCACAAGTGTCTGCTATATGGACTGAGATTGATGATGAAAAAATTGATAAATGTCCTCACTACCAAGTCTACTCACTCGGGTACAAGTTATAGAATTTCAGTCTTATTATGCATGTTATGACCCCCTTCAATATCCTCTTTTATTTTTTCATGTTGAATCTCGATGGCATCGTGGAATTAAGTGGTTGATTTTAAAGAGAAACATGAGCAATGTTTTGGATGAAGGAAGTGATGCTCATTTCAACTCCTTTACTGATCCATCTGAATTGTTCGCCTTGGAAAACACAGGCAAGTTTATCTTTCCGTTTTTTCATTTTTAAAATATCATTAATTTCACCATTTTATTTATCAAATTCATTTTCTTTACTACTAGTTGTTGATGAAGAATACTGTGAAGATAGTTTTGTTTCTGCTAGAGAATATTATTGTTATCAGCTCCAAATAAAAGAAAATGATGAATCTATATTGCTTCATAACTTAAGACTACTTAAACAATTTGTTGTGGGCACTTATATAAAGATTGAAACATCCTGACTTGATTTTCATAGAAAAAGACAAAATGAGATACGAACGGAACTACTGCTAGGTTTTTTGGATAGTATTACCGTTGGTCAAATAGAAGGTTCTAGAATTGGTCGTCGAGTTATGCTCCCAGCTTCATTTATCGGTGGTCCAAGGGACATGAAACGATGTTATCATGATGCAATGGCTCTAGTACAAAAGTATGGTAAACCAAATATTTTTCTCACCATAACTTGCAACCCTATATGGAAAGAGATGCAAGGTAATCTTAAATTTCATGAAAAGCCACAAGATAAACTAGATTTATTGGCTAGATCATATCTAAATTTGAAATTCTCAAAAAAGAGTTGATCAAAAAACAAATATTTGAAGATGTAGTTGCATTTGTTTATGCTATTAAATTTCATAAATGTGGATTCCCTCATGCTCATTTATTATTGATACTTAAGCCGCATTCTAAGTTGATAAATTCATATTCTTACGATCAAATCATATCCGCTGAAATACCATATCCTGATCAAATTCATATTTTATTCTCTTGTCATTAAGCATATAATTCATGGTCCTTGTGGTTTTATGAATAAAGATTGCCCTTATATGAGAAATGGTGTGTGCAAAAATCATTATCCTAAGAATTTTGCTCCTTCTACTGTTCATGGTGAAGAAAGTTATCAATGTTATAGACGGAGAGATGATGGCAAGAAAGTCAAAATTTGCAGACATGAAATTGATAATAGATGGGTGGTTCTTCAAAATCCGTACCTCTTGATGCCAATTGATTGTCACATAAATGTTGAAATATATTCAACTGTGAAGCTTGTTAAGTACTTATCTAAATATGTTTTTAAGGGCCATGATCTTTTCAATTTTAGTATTGTCGATCAAGAGACCACAGCTGATATTGATGAAATTAGTAATTTTCAATAAGGTCGTTAGATTTCACCTACTGAAGCTTTATGGCGTATATATGAATCTCGTCTAACGGAGATTAATCCATTAGTTTATATACTCCAGGTTCATCTCCCATATTAGCATTTTATTTCCTTTGACAGAAATGCAGATCTATTTTATTTGTTAAGAAAAATTGACTTCCCGAAAACATTGTTGATTGAATTTTTCAAGATGAATTTGACAAATAAAAAGGCAGAAAAGATGAAATGTTTGTATAAAGATTTTCTAGAACATTTTGTTTGGAATTGAAAAACAAAAACATAGTTAGAAAAAAGTTGACAAAAAGTAATAGGAAGATTGGTTACTGTTGACCCTAGAGAAGGAGAAAGGTATTACTTGAGGTTACTACTCACAGATGTTAAAGGACCAACATCATTTGATGACTTGTTGACTATTGATGGTGAAAAAAGAAGATGTTTCAGGGAGGCTGCACTGTAGTTAAGATTGCGAGCATTTAATTTTTATATACAACAAACTCTTGAGGAAGCCGTTATGTTTCAAATGCCAACGTCACTTAGACTTTTATTTGCTACACTCCTGATCTATTGTTCACCAACAAACCCTAAGCAGCTCTAGGAAACATTCAAAGACGACCTTTGTTTTGACTACTAATATGCTTCTTCCTATAATGCCTATACACCTGATGACATTACAAAAATGACCCTTCAAGATATTAATAAATCTCCGGAGCAAATGGGGAAAAGATTAATTGATTACCATTTTGCTCATCATCAGTTTCATGTTAATTATCATCAACATCAAAGTAAAGAAATACAAAGTGAGAAGAATATACAGGATGATCCAGAAGACTTATTATTACAGTCAAAGTTGAATAATGAGCAGAAATACATATTTGATTTGATTTTGGATTTAGTTTTGGCTTCGAGTGGTGGTAGTTTTTTATTGATGGTCCTGGTGGAACTGGGAAGACTTTCTTATATCAAGCTCTCTTTGCAAATTTACGATCACAAGGACATATTGCAATTGTTGTTGCTACATCAGGTGTTGCAGCATCTGTCCTTCTTGGTGGTAGGACATCTCATTCAAGATTTAAAATCCCACTTGATTTTTTAAAGAAAAAAGTTTGTCAATTAACTAAGCAAACCAATAATGCAAAATTGATATTTGAATATAGTCTTATCTTATGGGACAAGGCTTCTATGGCAAAACGAGATGCCATTGAAGCATTTCATGATTTGCTTCAAGATATCATAGACTCTAATCAACCTTTTGGAGGAAAAATTGTTGTATTTGGTGGTAATTTTTGTCAAACCTTACTGGTTTTTGACCAAGCTACAAAACAACAACTAATTGATTCGAGTCTTCTTGTTGGGCCCCGATTCCTTTTCTCTGGAGAATAGGTTGTCTAATTTTATTTTGAGGTTTTAATTTGATAATGTTTAACTTGGTTAGAATAAATGAAGGGATTTAGTGAAATTAGATTTGTTGAGACATTATTAATTTTTTTGATGTATTGTGAATATTAAAAAGAATTATATGAATTGATGGTTTTATGAATTTCGGTTATTGAGATTAAATGAGGAATTAGATTTAATTAGAGCTTGTATGGATTTCAGACATTAAATGAATAAGAAGGTTTGAGGATAATTGCTTTAATTGATGGAATTTAGAAGTCTAAATTAGAATTTTGCTAAATTGTTAGAATTAAAAGCTTAAGATGGTGTTAGAATGAATTGGGATGTTTGTATATATATTGTTTAAGGCTTAAGGATTATAAAGATGGGCCTTGTAATCTTTATATGCTATGTACATGAAGAAGAAAGGAATAAATTGGGCTAGGGCCCATTTGAAATAAAAGGAGGGAAAGATGAAAATTTAAGTTGAAAGGAGGGAAAGAAGGAAACTTTTGGGCTTTGACCATTAACCAAAAGAAGAAGAATGGAAGCATTGGCTTGGTCCACGAAATTATCATAAAAATGGAAGGAAAAGAGATTAAATGAAGAGAAAATAAAAGAGGAAACAAGTGAAGTAGCCGTGTGTGTTTAAGTGAGGTGGACAAAAATCAAGTTGGCTTAGGAAGGAATGATGCTACATCGTTTTTAACCTAGGTTTTAAGTTAGAAACCAAAGCTTTCCCTAAGTCATACGAAACTTCAAAGGAGAGGAAAGCATGAAGCACTTTCGGCCACCATGGAGGAGAGAAAAGAAGAAGAAAAACGTGAAGAAACTTGGATTTTCCTAGGGATTTTCGTGAAAGACAAGAGAAAAGGAGAGGGTTTATCTTCCATTTGAGCCAAAAGAGGAAGATTTCGTGGAGGCTTTGCAAGGTAGGGTTTTCGAAATTTCTTGTTTCTTGTTGTAGTTCTTACCTTCCTTGCTTGAGTATGTTGGATGGGAGGTG
>JANKOE010000002.1:31896399-31909044 GCA_026284465.1 Erythroxylum citrifolium | reverse complement strand
CGCAATGAAAATTATCAAGAGTTCACTTCGTAATAAAATTGGAGATGACCTATTGAATGATTATTTAGTGTGTTACATTGAAAGAGATGTATTTGCAAATATTGACAATGATGTTGTTATGAAAAGATTTCAATCTATGAAAAGTAGGCGAGGATCATTGTAATTTTAGCTATTTTATATTATTAATAAAACTTTGTTTTTTTTTAATTTTGATATAAAATTTTTTGTGAAATTTATATTTTATTTGGGCCCCTCATATCTCTGTCCTTGGCTCCGTCACTGTCTGCATGCCCTCGAATTTTGTCTTCTCTTTCTTCTTCTTCTTATTTTTTTTCTGTAAGAGCATTGTTAAAGAGACTTAATAATATTTAATAATCAACAATAACGTGAACTTAAGAAAAGAAAAAAACATCACATGAACTGTCACAATAATACCTTAATAATTAAACTAAAATTATGCTTAACCAAAACTAAAAACACTAAATCATAAAAACACAAACACCAAAAAAAACAAATTAATAATAACAACAAATTATTTTCTCATTTAATAATTAAAGATGTTAAAGATCAATTCAACGAACACAACCTAAGGTTTTAAAACTCATAATAATTCGTGAACAATCTATTCTTCACATGTATAACCATAATTAACAAGTACGTCAACTGAATGACCATTAATAAGTGTGATAGACACTCACTCCATTTTTCCTTCTTTCAAGCACTCAAAGGTCAAAAATATTCACTCATTTTTTATTTCATGTTAAACATCAACCATAAGCTTGTTAGCTAATCCAATCGTCACGACTAAATATCTAATATAAACATTAATCCGAAGATTTTTAATTTGGTTGTAATGAGGCCAAGGTAAAGGTGGGGAAACGATAAAATTAGGCTTTAAACGAAAGGACTAATTGAGCATTTAAAATGATACAAACCAATAAAATATAAAACATTGAATTTTTTTCTTTTGAATTTGAAACATAATCCTACCAATCTCCTTTACTTTTTCGGTCTCCCCTTTTCCTTCATTTTCCTTTTTCTCTTTTTTTGCATGCCATTTTCTCCTTCTCTTTCTCTTTTTTTCCCTTTTTCTCTTTCTTCTTCAGTTGATATGATTTGTTTTTTTTTCCAATATACAACAATATATATACCTTTTAAATGCTCAACTTGCCCTTACGGTGGGTGTAATCAAAACAGAAAAACAATAAAGGCCAAAGATCATGTTTAAGGTTTTAACCAAAAAAAGGTTCCATGAAAGCTCAAAAGGGCTCACTAAGGATAATATCATGGTGAATTTTTAAGCTCTCAAGTTAAATCCTAAATGCCTTCATCCCTTTAATGTTTGCATAAGATTATGTAATCTTGACTAGTATTCGCAAGCAAGTTCTAGATTTGCTTAACCATGAAAGAATAGTCTCAACAACGAATACTTTTAATTGGTCTCAAACTCTTACCGAAGAAAAGTCCCATTCATCTATCACAACAAGCTAATATCCTTTTAATTAAAATCCAAGTCAATCAACTTATGCATGCAAATATATTTATTCACTTATATTATGCATTTATAATGCCTATTAAGTTCAGTCAATAATCAAACATCTTTAACTATTAAACAAAAAAACAAACACAAAATGTACAACGATCATAGTCAACATCATAGAAAATTAAATAAAAGATCTAAGATGCAAACAACATTAATTAAGACAAACAATAAAACTAAAAATAATTTAATGACAAACAATCAAAATAATAAAGAAAAAGATTGAAATACAATACTAAGATGAAGGTGGACGCTTTCTCGGGTGAGGATTAAAATTAGCTAGCAAATCTCTGATCTCCGCAATATTTGCCTCAATCTTGTCTAATCTCTCATTCGTTCATCGTTCAAATACAATAAGTTGATTGGTCAATGATTAATATTTGACAGAATTAGGTGCAATGTTAAACCGCTTACCTTCATGTGGTAAAGCGTCATCCCCTTGTGTACTTTTACTTGCTTTGCCCCGACTGCGTTTACTACTTGAAGCTTCTACTGTCTCATCACTAACAACAACATAACGATCACCTTGCTGCCTGGCAATCTTTATGGACACCAAGGACTGCAAGCCTAAACTAGAATTCCCTTAAACTAATTGCATACTTGTTCTCTCAGCCAGTAAACTAAAATACTCTACAATTTGGGTGACAAATACCCCAATAACTATTTTTCCAGCTCTAACTTTGACTATATCCATCATATGCATACTTAACCACATACCAACATTAAAGTGTTTCGCATGCACAATACACTACAACACAAACAATTCAGCTTTAGAAACTACACCTTGTCTATCTCCTCTAATAAATATCGTAAAAGTTAAAAACCTATGAAGATAACGCAAGCTAGGGTCCACTAAAGCAGACGATTTAGACTTACTCGGAGAGAAAATGTTTATTGAGTTTGTAATTTCATTCCAAAATTCTTTAGGTATAAATTCATCATGATAGCCATATAAATCACCATGCGGAAATCCAAATATAATATTCAAATCATTTAAAGCAAGAGCATATATCTTATTCATTAATCTAAATATCAAATTAATCACAATGTCATCTTCGTTAAAGATCATATGTAAAGTTGTCAAAAATTCTGAAGTTAATTCAACATATGATTTTTTTTCTAAATTTTGCAAATTTTTCTCATCCCATGTTATGCAACAATTCATTAACTCGGTCTGCAATTCCTAATTCAGTTATAGCTCCATGATCGATAAATCTATTCGCATACCTTAATTGGCTCTCAACAGTGTTAAATTGAAGGCAATGATTACCTAAAGCAGGGACACTATCCCCTTCAGAAGATGAAGATAGTCCAAATCTCACACGAGGCATAATCTAAGTAACAATCAAGAATCAAAATATTTTCATAAATCTCAAACCAAACGGAACAATTTATTACTTAATTGGATTTAGAGTAGCTAAATATAATAGGCAAACATGAAATCCTGGAATAATATGAATCCGGCATGGTCACAGGATGAACAAACATTCGGCTTAAATATACATCCTTTAATAAATAATAATAAAGTAAAAGATTAAAACAAAAAAGATTAAATAATGTTTTATGTTATCAGTTGTATACTATATCAAAATGTTTTATATAATATCGAATTTGAATTATGTAATAATGAATCAACAATTCATTGAAAACTGAAGTTTACTATATTCTAAAATCAAATTAAACACAATCCTTACAATTTAACAATTATTTAATAGAAAACAAAGCGATAGCAAATAGCGAAATCAAAGCAAATTCTTAACCTAATACAATTATTAACCGAGTATAAAAACCAAGAAAAAAATCAACCAAATCACACGATAAACTTAAAAAATCTATTATATCTTATATCAAATTAAGGTCATACAAAAATGAAATAGTTAACAGTATAAAAAGAATGTATATGAAAAACGAAGCATCGACCCATATCAAAACAAGATATTAACTAAATACATTTACTAAATGTTCCAAAATATGTTTAACGATATAAAAGATTACCTATAATTGTAAGCAGCTTCCAATAGAGGCGGCGACACAAGGCAAGATGGTGATACCGACAGACAGCAATATCGAAGAGGCAAAGAGTATGGCAATGACCCAACTCAAGATTTGAAGTCCCGCGGAGATTCGAACAATTGAATTTTTCGCCGGAGAGCAAATCTAATTCGAAGAAGAAGACGAGAGACCGAGCGTCACTTGTAGGCTAGAACGGGCGTGATTTCAGAATTAAGTTAAAGACTCTAAACTTGGTCATTGGTGTGACTTTCACACCCAATAAGTTTTTTTTGGGCTTATTTTAATTAACTAAAACATTTTTAATTGGTTTTTTTCAGTCACGAGCTTGACTTATTAAGTTACACCCATGACTGAGGTGTCCCAATAAGTTGTTTTTGCTTATTTTAATTAACTAAAACATTTGATTTTTTCAATCATGAGCGTGACTTAACGTGATTGAGGTCTTAGATGATATACGTTTTTAAATTTTTAGTTAGATATTATAATAGTTGTTTTTGTGTTCTATATTTTATCCATTTATAAAAAATACTTTACAATATAGATTTCCTAAATTATTTTATTTTTTCGTTCCAAATTTTTACTAACAAATTTTACTTATTCATTTTTATATTCTAACTTACACATTTTTCATAATTCTATGACATTGTTAATTCCTTTTTTATATATTTCAAAATTAAAATGTTTATAATTTTAAGGCAAAAATTTAAATTACACAATATTCATTTATATATGTTACATCCAATTTTTCGTTATCTTAATTAAAATATTTAATTGATAACGCAAAATTTAACGTTTGTTTCAATTACGGGCGTGACTTAATAATTTACTCCCGTGACTGATGATATTACATTTCCTCAATTTTTTTTCTTTCATTTAATTTTACGAATTCATTTTTAATATTCTAACTTACATATTTTTAATAATTCTTTTAACCTTGTTAAGTCCTTTCTTATTATACATTTCAAATTTTAAATATTTATAATTTTATCACAAAAGTAACTTTTTTTCCTTATTTTAATTAACTAAATTATTCAATTGAAATTAATTAGTGAATGATGGTATAATTTTTAACTTTTTAATTAGATTTTATAATATTTGTATTTACTTTGTATATTTTATCCATTTATAACAAATACATTACACTATACATTTCCTAACTTTTTTTATTTTTTATTCCAAAATTTTACAAACTAATTTTAGTAATTCATTTTAAATATTCTAACTTATATATTTTTAATAATCCTATAATAGTTCTTTTCTTAATATACATTAAAAAATTTTAATATTTATAATTTGATAATAAATTTTTAAATTACACAATATTCATTTATACATTAAATAAGATGACTTTTTTTTTCTAGATGGTTGAGAGCGGAGCTTGGCTTCGGTTAGGTCCTAGGTTCGATTCCTTGCTAGCCCCTTTTGTAAGAGCCTGGGGCAGCCGAGATTTTACCTATGGATGGAGAACTAGTGAGGCCTTCTGTGATGAGGTGTAGCCGCTTGACCCTCTGCTCCGGTGTAGCCACTTGGCCCTCTGAGAGGTGAGCCCACTTGGCCCCCCTGTGAGGTTTCATTGAATCTAAAAATAAATAAATAAATAAATAAGATGACATGTTAGGACTTTTTTTTTCATTATCTTAATTAACTGAATATTTAATTGATAACAACAAAATTTAACGTTTGTTTTAACTAAAATATTTAATTTATGATAAAAATTAACATTTGTTTTAGTCACGCACCCATGACTAATGATATCGGTTTTCTTACTTATATATTATAATATTTGTATTTACAGACACTTCCTAACTTTTTTAGTTTTTCATTCCGAAATTTAAATATTTATAATTTTATCACAATATTTTAAATTATGTAATATTCATTTATACATTAAATAATGTAACATGTGACTTTTTTCTTAATTAACTACAATATTTAATTCATAACAAAACGTTTTACTTTTTTAAACATTTTTTCAATTGATATGACAATTTTTTCATTCCAAATTTTTAATAACTAATTTTACTAATCCATTTTTAATATTCTAACTTATATATTTTTAATAATTCTATCATAGTTTTAACATTTTTTAACATTTTTCAGTCACATGCGTGACTTAGCAAGTCACGATCGTGACTAATGATATTACATTTCCTAATTTTTTTTATTTTTCATTCCAAATTTTTACTAACTAATTTTACTAATCTATTTTTAATATTTTAAGTTATATATTTTTAATAATTCTATATAATTGTTTTCTTATTATACATTTCAAACTTTAAATATTTATAATTTTATCACAAACTTTTAAATTACATTGTATTTATTTTTAACTTATTTTGTTTGAGTCACACCCACCAATATGTTTTTTACTTTTTAGTTACATATTATAATATTTTGTAATTTAGTTTATATATTTTATCCATTTATAACAAATACATTACACTATACATTTCCTTAATTTTTAATTTTTAATTCCAAATTTTTACTAACTAACTTTACTTATTCATTTCTAATATTCTAACTTATATATTTTTAATATAAAAAATTTAACCTTTTAAATAAAATATACATTTCAAAATTTAAATATTTATAATTTTATTACAAAATTTTAAATTTTCCTATATTAATTTGTTCATTAAATAATATAATAATATAACATGTTTAGAATAAATAATCATAGAATTAAATTAAGTGGGCATTATATTACTGCGCATTTGCGTAATATCTATCTGCTAGTAATTTTCAATCTACCTATTTAGTTTGGATTGATTTAATATTTTTAAATTATTAAAAAATAAATAATATCTTTTTTTAATATCATGATAGAGCAATATGATAAAAGATGAGAAAGTTATATTTAAAGGAGTAAAATTCTTAAATATATTTTTATACCTTAAATAATATTTATTAAAATAAAATCTATCAACTAAGTAAATAATTTAAATGAAGTACATAACATGATAAATGTATTGATTTCATAAATTAATAAACGAATTTTTATATTAGTTATAATAATAAAGAAAAAAGTTTATTTAACTTAAAACAAAAAATTCAAAGAGATAATTATTTAAAAAATAAATTGTATGTATTTTATCATTATATTGTTAATTTTAAATTTATTATAAAAAACAAACAAGTTATTTAAAATAAGTTGAAAGCGGTACAAATTTCATTTAAGTCAAATACACATTAAAAAAAGAGTAACAATTTTTTATTATTTTTTAACATAACATTTTCAAATTTGAAAAATAAACACAAAATGCCTAATTGTAACTAAATCAACAAATGCCATTTATTATTATTATTATTATTATTATTATTATTATTATTATTATATTTATATATATATATTTATATTTATTATATTTATTTTTAACATAACACTTTCAAATTTAGTTATTTTTAATTTTGAATTTAATTCTATAAAAGTTAGGTATAAGTTGTATACCTAATTTAGTTAGTTTGAATTTTTAATTTATCTTTAGGTTTACTATTTTTTTTAAGTTAACTAAAGGTATTTCTAAACTTAGTGAAATTGCCGCACGAGTAAAAGTTATAAGAGAATACTAAATGATTTAAGGTGTGCTTCACTCTTATTAAATTTGTACTATACTTTGAAGTAACTTGTATATTTTTCTGACAACTTTTAAGTTAATGATATATTTAAAACATTAACAACTATCCCATGTTTAAAGTATACAAATGATTAAATATTTTGTATTACACTAAAAAATAATTCAAATATATTTATTTAAATGTAAATAATATAAGATTGGAAATTCATATTGTGACATTAAAAAAAGTGATTGAAATACGAATATTATTTGAATTAATATTTAAAATAGTTAAATAAATAAGAATAAAAATCAGTTTAAATATAGAGTAAATTTAATAGTAATTAATTTTAAGAATAAAAATAATCGAATGAATTAATAATATATTTTTGCAAAAAAGAATATTAATATTAAAAATAAAAATAAAGTAGACTTAATAATATCACTTTGATTTCATATATTGTGGTATCCTAATGTAGTTGCCTATATATGGAGTTTTGATTGAAAATATTGTATAAAAAACATTAATGACTTTTAGATCGGAGAATTGCAAACCAATGGAAGGATTTGGTAAATATGAGTACCATGATTAGATGTTCAATTAGAAGCTAGAAGCTAGTTGCAGGGGCGGATTCAGGGGGGGCTGACAGGGTCTATAGCCCCCTCAAGACTAAAAGTTTTCAGAATATATACATATATATATATATAGGCACCAGCTTTCAGACTAAAATTTTTTCAGAATATATACATATATATAGGCGCCAGCCCCCCAAAACTAAAATCTTGAATTTCATTTGTCGGTGGCTAGTTGCTTAAAAATGTAGTACTGTATTCTGGAACAAGGCTGGCCTTGAAAGGAAACATTTTTTCTTTTTTAGTGGAAGATGCTGCCAAACGTGTAGTGGATAATTTAATACAGTTGACATTGTTGGGTTTACAGTTGACATTGTTGGGTTTACGAGTGTTGCAAGTTTTTATCATGTTTTCTTATTTAAATTTATTTTTAGTTATGGACAATTCCCACTACATGTTACTCTAATTAGAAAAAGGCACACAATATGAAGATATTTTTTTTATGTGAGATATTTTGGCTTATGTAAACCAGAATATCCAAAAATATACAAATACAATTAAATTATTTTTTAATAAACACCTATAAGTTACTTACGTATTTTAATATTTTAATTAAAAAATATAGTCAACACTAATTTTGTTGTTCTCAATTATTAGGACGATTGTAATATGAATGTTATGATATTATTATAATTTCAATTATTCAGTAGTTATTATAAGAATTTTATTTTTAATATTAAACCATTCAAAAACGTTAATTTATTTATTAAGTGATGAAAGACTTTGACTTATTGTAATCGATTAATTCTTGCAAACTTAGTTATCTATTTTTAATTTTGAATTTAATATATTTTTCACATAAATCGAACTTGGACTACCCTTTTTAGGTATGATATCCAATAAAAATGCCTTTTGAGCCTGATCTACCCCATCAAGTTATATACAGGGACGGATTCAGAAATTTTTTTGAGTGTGGGCAAAATTTTACTGGAGGCAAAAAAAAAATTTAGTGGGGGCAAAATTTTAATTATTTTATGAGTTAGAATTTTAAAATAGTAATTTTTTGTAGGTAAAATGTTTTGGAGCCGGTAGGAACCCCCACTTGCCCCGCTGTAGCTCCGTCCATGGTTATATACCTAATAAATTATTAAAATTGTTTTATTATGTTATTGATTACAATCACGATGTATAATAATGGAAATTTTATGTGAGAATACGTTACTTTTTTTTGGAATAAACATAATAACTCAACAATGTCATTGAAGTCAACGGACATACATTATAACCCAGTGATGTCACTGAAGACTTCGTTATAATTATTTGTTTAGTTACAATAATAGTAAGGAGAAGTCTCATATATATATATACAGTACTTTACCTCATCACGGTGGGTCGGTCTGCTCCAAGTGAATTTAACATAACATTGATGTTGAATGCTTTTAACAGCCGAAGCTTTAATAAGGTGAGAGGAGGAGATATTGAGAAGGTTATTATGATTTGGTGTTTTGAGCAAATATTCTTGTTTTGTTGGTCTCTCAGCTCCTTCCCTAAAGTGGTATAGAAGAAACTTAGATGGCAAATCATAAGCTATTCCTAAAGAGTAGAGTATCATTATTCGAACATAAAACTATACCCTTTTGCCTTGTTCTATATTAGATGACATACATTTGCTTCTTAGAGATTAGATACAGACCATGAGAGTTGTTTCCTTTATTCTTTTGCATGAACTTAATTAATACAGGTCGACATTGCTTGCAAGCTTGTGATGCCACGTGCAATGACTAACAGTTTCGAAACAGTTGACCTGAACAAGATATGCGCCTATACTTCTACTATTGTGCATTGAATCAATACTCCATAATAGTCGCGTTATATTGGTGAATGTACTTGGACAAGGGATTCAGGATCCAGCTAGCATAGATAGAGATCTTGCACTCAATTTGTATTAGTTATATTTATACAGAGAAACCTTGGGTATGCAACTGCTTAAAGTTTTATGTAATAACGTGATGGCATCCCCAAACTACATATTCAAAACTTGAATTTTTGTTTATTACGCTATACAGAGAAACCTTTGGTGTAATGTGCAACGACGTGATGCCAGGTACACACCATCTACTTGTGATTATAATTATTGAAGACCATTTCTTATCACTTTCTAAATCGAGTTATCTTCTTTTTTTATTTTAACTCAATTTTAATTAAAGTACGTACATTCCCATTCCATTGTGCCGAGAAGCTAAGCACAATATATAAAAATTATGGAGAAGTAATAGAGCCTTTGCATATACGTACACACACGAAATGCATAAGATATCCTGATTAAGAAATTACAATAAAAAAATCTTGTTGACTATATTGGATAGCATTTTTTATTTTCTTGCTTTCAAAGTAATTTAAAAGTTCTTAAGTAATACGATAAACAAGTGGCATCCATGCATCCCACTGTATATTAACACTTAACTTGCAATGCATTTGCATCCACCCAAGCCCAAGCTTAAGGACAATATCTCCCTGTTAGTTACCAACTTGAAGATCACAGAATGTTCACCTTCCTCTCACTCTGTGCATTCTCCGTAACTCCCATCGCCATCTCGTTCATCTTTTTGGTTTTGTTTCTTGAACAGGTATCGTACTTGAAAAAGAAACGCCAAGCTGCGGGGCCCGTGTTTGTGATTCCGCTTCTTGGAAATGCAATTTCCTTGATCAGAAACCCTGCCAAGTTCTGGAAAACCCACTCGCTTATCTCCGCCCAAACAGGCTTCTCCGTCGACTACATTCTGGGAAAGTTCTTGGTCTTCTTACGCAGCAGCGATCTCTCCCATGTCATATTCTCCAATCTCAGCCCTGACGCGTTTTTGCTTGTGGTTAACGTGTTCGGGACAAGGATCTTTGGGGAGGACAACCTTATGTCCTTGTTCGGACAGGACCATAAGGATGTTCGACGTCGTATGGCTCCGAGCTTTTCTCCCAGAGCGCTCTTCACGTACATAGACATCCAACAGAAGATCATCCTTCGTCACTTGAATAAATGGGAGAGAATTTGCTCTCAAAACCCTGATCAACCTATCTGTCTTCGCTTCCTTGTTCGGGACTTGAACCTTGAGACTTCACAGACTGTCTTCGTGGGACCGTATTTGACCAAGGAGTCCCGGGAGGAGTTCAATAGCGATTACAACTTGTTAAACAATGGTTTAATTAAGCTTCCTATAGACCTTCCTGGCTTCGCGTTTAGAAACGCCAGGCTCGCATTAGGCCGCCTGGAGAAGGAACTTGCGGAGTGCACTCGGAAGAGCAAAGCAAAGATGGAGAACAACCATGAGCCTTCGTGTTTGGTCGACTTTTTCATGCAAGAAATTATCAGAGAAACTTCAGAAGCTCGAAGCACAGGAAAACCAGCTCCTGCACACTCAACCGATGCCCATATTGCTAGTTTCCTCTTCACTTTCCTCTTCGCAGCCCAGGACGCTTCTTCGTCGTCCCTTCTCTGGGCGGTGGCGTTGCTCGACTCGCACCCTACTGTGCTGTCAAGAGTTCGAGAGGAGGTTGCCAGAATCTGGTCGCCGGAATCCGATACTCTAATCTCTGCTGACCAGATTAGAGAAATGAAATACACGCAGGCGGTGGCGCGTGAGGTGATCAGATACCGACCTCCGGCCACCTTGGTCCCACATATCGCCATGACAGACTTCCAGTTGACCGAGTCATACATGATTCCGAAGGGTGCAATAGTGTTTCCGTCGGTTTTGGATAGCTGTTTCGAAGGATTCAGTGAACCGGACATGTTCGACCCGGACCGGTTCTCGGAGGAGCGGCAAGAGGATCAGTTGTTCAAGAAACAATTCTTAGCCTTTGGAGCTGGACCCCACCAGTGTGTGGGCCAGAGGTATGCATTGAACTATCTGGTGATCTTCATCGCCATGTTTTGTACGCTTTTCGATTTCAAGAGGCAGCGAACAGATGGGTGTGATGAGCTGATATACGTCCCCACAATTTGTCCCAAGGACGGGTGCACCGTCTTCCTCTCTAGGAGGTGCTCACGTTATCCCAACCTTTCTGCAGAATGAAGGCGACGAGCAGCAGCAGCAGGGTCCCCCTTAATTATTTCGTCTTCTTTGTCTTTTTTTATGTTTATTGTGATTTGAGGCTACTGAATTTTTCTGATACATGATGCATTCATACTATGAACGGTAGCTTAATTAGCTGCCTGCAGCAGCATTGAAGCAGGAAATAACATTGTCTCTTATGTATAGGATATGTGTTGTGAAAAAAATAAAAGTTAGCCGCTCCTGAATTATTTTAAAGAATCAATTTTAAGTGCCAACTTCAAAATTTCATGATTATGGTATCGTAAAAAGAATCAAACGTGAGCTAATAAGTTTGTTTGAACATTCAATAAATTTTGAAAGTAGGTCTTTGGACTGGGGGTATCTCGTTATGAATATATATTTTGCTTGCAACTGTAATTCAAAAACATACTTGTAATTGTCTGTTTGATGGAAAGGGAAAACAGAAGTATATATATATAAAGAGAAGGATGATAGATGAAAATTGTAATCGTGGAACTTGCGAGTGGATGGACTGATAAGTGTTACATGTAATTACGTACAACTTTCCATGTACTGAAAAAATTTCATCATGGATGACGTACGATTTTTCTTTTTGGAGTTATGATGACATTTTCTCTACAAAAACCAAGATAAAAATGATTAATTGAATCGTTTAATATTCTAAAAGAGAATTCATAAAAAAAGTTGAAAGACAGCACTTGATTGCGGAAGCACTAGCACTTCGACAATCCTTGCAAATTATAAGACAGCAGCACATTGAAGGCGGAAGCACTATTTTTATAAATTCTCAAATTTTATTTTTCGCACTTAGCGCACCAGACTTTGATCTTTCCGAGTTGGGTTCTGTTATTTGTGATTGTAAGACTTTGTTATTATCGCTACCAAATATTTCTTA
>JANKOE010000002.1:31863856-31875986 GCA_026284465.1 Erythroxylum citrifolium | reverse complement strand
ATTTTCAGATTTAGTTGAATTTTGTCGAAAATTTTCCCTCAAGTTCGTTTGAACCATTTGTTTGCTTTGACTTGGTTAAATTGTGTTTAGATATGTTCGCTTTGCTTCCGCCTTATGCCTTTCGGTTCAATTTGCTTTTGCTTCCGCTTTCGTTTTGTTTCCGTACTTTGTTATCCGATTTGATTCGTTTCGCTTTCGTTTCCGAGCCTACGATTTACTTTTGTTTTTGTTCTTTCGATTTATGCTTTCGATTCTGTTTGCTTCGTTTTTTGTTTAGTTTTCCGATTGGGGTCCGAATCATGTATAAGTATGAAGGTTTCGGATTAAGTCGTTGGGTTTCGGAGACGGGATCCAACACATTTGTAGGAGTAGGCCACTGTTGGATCGCAACAATCTTTTCACGATCCACAGAAACTCCCTCATAGGTAATGACATGCCCAAGATAGCCAATGGTGGTTTGACCAAATAAACACTTTGATCGCTTAGCCACTAATTTCTGTTCAAGCAACACAGTCAACACGGCCTGTAAATGCTGCAAATGAGACTCCCATGTGGCACTATAGACGAGAATGTCATCGAAGAATACGAGAACAAAGCAGCGCAAAAATGGTCGAAACACCTTGGTCATGAGTCCTTGAAATGTGGAAGGTGCATTGGTCAAGCCGAACGGCATGACAAGGAACTCAAAGTGGCCATCGTGGGTACGAAAAGTTGTCTTGCTGTCGTCTCCCTCTCAGATTCGGACTTGGTGATACCCTGCGAGCAAGTCCAGCTTGGAAAAATACTGAGCACTATGAAACTCATCGAAAAGCTCGTCAATGGACGGAATCAGAAAATGATCCTTGATGGTCACCATGTTAAGAGCTCGATAATCGACGCAAAACCGCCAGGTTCCATCCTTCTTTCTGACCAGTCAAATAGGGGAAGAAAACGGACTGTTACTGGGGAGGATCACACCCTCCTGCAGCATCTCTGAAACCAAACGTTCAATCTCATGTTTCTGAAAATGGGGATACCTATATGGTTTAACATTCACCGGTGTTGAGTTGGGTAATAAATGAATAGCGTGGTCACATTCACGTTGAGGAGGCAAGTCGTGGGGCTTTTAGAAGACGGTTGCAAATTGAGTTAACAACGCCTCTACATCGGGGTGACATGACTGATCGAGTTGAGTTGAACACGGAACCAAATCTAACCGAAAATACTCAGCAATGGCATGCGTCCGATGCAAACGAGTTAAGGCATTAAATTGAACTTGCTACGCAGAAGGAAAAGAGGAACCCTTCCATGTCACTGATTTGCCCTGATATGTAAACTCAAACACAGACAAGCGATAATCTGTCAACACTGGTCCTAACGTCGCAAGCCACGCAACCCCCAATCGGCAAAACATAGAAATCCACCAAAACTTCCTGACCTTGAATGAGCAGCGGAACCTGTTGAACCAATCCCGAGCATTGCAAACGTTCCCCATTACCCACTAGAACAGAGAAACTCGGTGTAGCAGTAATCGGCAATTTGAGAAACTGAGCAACCCGAGTCTGAACAAAGTTGTGAGTCGAACCCCCATGGACTGAGCCCTAAAAACGCAAGGTTGACGCCGAGCAACCCCCTACCAATGCGTTATAAGAGATGGATGACAAGGTACCATCCGCCGTCGTTGATTGAACCGGAGGACCTAGATCCGTCGAGATCGGTGGAGAATCTGTGACATCAAACGGATCTGGAGGCTCAGAATCATCTTCGAGGAGTAAGAGATGGGGCTTCGATTTACAGCGGTGGTCCCAAGAGTACTTCTCGTCACAGTGGTAACATAATCCCTGTGAACGGCGTTGAGCCGCCTCAGCTGGTGATAGACGTCAGAGAGGAACGCGAGCGCCCCCAGGAAGAGTGGCGGTAGAAGCAGACGGCAAAGACGTGCTAGTCGGTGCTGGCAATTTCGGCGTGGGCAACAACGGTGGTCGCGAATTACCAAAGGAGGGTTTGAACCCCCTGTCTCCAATTGCAGCCGCTGTTCGTGCATCTGAGCCAGTGACATGGCCTCAGATAGTGAAGTGGGCTTGTGGACCAGCACAACATATTTGATATCAGGGCGTAGGCCCGAAATGAAACAATGGGCCAAGAATTGGGCTGGAAGAAAAACATTTCGATTAGTAATAGCCTCAAACTCTGACCGATACTGGCTAACAGTGGACTTTTGCTGGAGCTTAGCCAACAATCCCTCAGGCTGCTCCAACTCGCCCGGACGGAAACGCTGAACAAGAGCCTCCGTGAACGCCGGCCAATATTGCAATTGATGGTTACGATGCATCCAATCGTACCAATCTGTCGCGGCCTCATCAAAAAAGAAGGACGAGATAGTGATGCGATCTTCCACGTTGATTCTGTAAAAATCAAAATAGCAATCTGCATGCATAACCCAACGTTCAGGATTTGAACCAGAGAAATGAGCCAACTGCACCGGAGCGGGTTTGTGACTGTCGATCGTAGAAAAGTGCTCGGAATGGCCTGAACCACCCGAACCTATATGGGGGTCTGGGTGCAAAACCACCTGCTTTTGAGCTTGTAAAGACGATAAGCGGCCCAGAACCTCCTGCCAAGCTTGCTTCTGATCCTCCAACGTTGACTTGATTTCAGGCAACTCACCACGAACATCTCTTGCAACTCCTGCAACGCTTTGACAAATTCATCCATTACGCGATAACGAGTCTGATGCTCTCCCATCTGTGGAGAGGACAATGAAAGCACCAATGTTAGGCGTTGAACTGAGAAAAGAAGAAATGGACGCAATAGCAACCCAACTAATTGGCCAAGAGGAGGAATATGTATTAATCAATGCACGAATTACAAAGGATAATTATGCAGAAATACCAGAATGGGATGAGAATCTAGGAGAAGGAAAGATGAGAGAAAACAAGGAGATAATTGATAACATCTTTGATAACTAATTCTAGTGATAGTGCCTTCTATAAAAGGTGGAGATCTTCCTTGAATTTCGTTATTACGTTAGCCTCCTGCTGACCTGGCACTCCACACATAGTCATGCAATCTTCCAGGAATTCTTCTGGATCTTTTGCTTCTTCTTGGAGCTTGAGGTCCAACTACACCAGATCCATTGGGTGGCACTGAGTGAGATTGGGCCTGGTTCACAACAGGTATCGGCACCATATTGAATTTGTTAACCTAATGTTTACTTATGTAACTTAATGAAAGATCTTTTACGGGAAAAGATGTCCAGAAAGTGGGATAAAGCAGATGGATTTCTTATTATTTATAAAACTGAGTTCAAATGTTAAATAAAACAAAACAAGATAACAATCAAGTGTTAAACTGGACCACATAATTCAAACGAGTCTTTTCTATTGCTGCCGACTGCACTAAAGTTAAGAAAGAAAGCAACTAACTGTACAAAATCAGAAATAATAGGAAGAAAAAAAAGGAGGCTAACTGTGGGTGTATGCATATGGAAGGCCTATTTTAGGCCTTCTCATATTAGTTTTCTAATATTCTAGAAAATCTCTTTTTTTATTAAATCCTCACAAAAGTTTAGAGAGTGTTTTTTCTTATTTAGTGAAAAGGTTAATGTTTTTCTTTATAAAATAGAGAGAGGTTGTACTCCTAAATTTCATAGTGAAATTTCTTTTTCTTGCCCATAATTTTTACCCTAATTTAGGAGTTTTTATGTAAAATCTATTTGTTCATTACTATTCCTTTAGTCCTATTTAGCTGCGAACCTTCTCTAATCTAGTTAATTTTTACAACAAATGGTATTAGAAGAAGTGAGAAAATTACGATAAATTTTTTAGCGTAATTCGTTCAGAGTTCGGGTGAACGCAGTGAAATTTGGTGAACAGTAACCACAAAAGAAGCAATGACAACAAAATTTGAAATTGAAAAGTTCAATGAGAGTAATTTCTCATTGTGGAAGTTCAAAATGAAGGCTATCTTGAGAAAAGATAACAGTTTAGCAATCATCAGTGAAAGGCTAGCAATATTCACAGATGATAATAAGTGGAATGAGATGGACGAGAATGCTATTGCAAATCTTCATCTGGTACTAGTAGATGGGCTATTGTCAAGCATAGAGGAGAAGAAGACAACAAAAGAGATTTGGGATCATCTCACAAAATTGTACAAGGCCAAATCACTCAACAACAAAAATTTTCCTAAGAGGAAACTATACACTTTACGCATGGCGGAATCCACTTCAATGACGAAGCACTTAAATAATTTAAATACTCTATTTTCCCAACTCACATCATTGGGGCACACAATAAAGATAAGTGAATGTGCAGAACTTCTACTCTAAAGTCTATCAGATTTGTATGATCAACTCGTCATCAATTTAATAAACAACACAGACACTCTAGTCTTCAACAATATTGCAGCTATTATTATGAAAGAAGAGAGTTGGCGCAAAAGTAAGGAAGACAGGCTGAAAAATTCACAATAAGCCGAGGCCTTGACGGTGATGAGAAGAAGATCAATGATACGTGGCCCAAGTGGGAGTTATATATAGTCATGATAGATCTTCAAGTGCTACAATTGTGGCAAAAAAGGGCACGTGAAGAAGGATTGTTGGAATTTGAATAAGAAAGAGTATATTCCTCAAGGAAATGTGGCAAATACTTAGATGATGGAAGTGCAATGGTCTGTGAAGCGGCAACGACTATTGGAGATAAGAGAAGATTTGTTGATGTATGGCTTCTCGATTCAGCAACTACTTTTCATATGCCCTCTCGAAGAGAATGATTCTATTAGTTTAAATCCGTCTCTGGGAGATCTGTGTACAGCTGTAATGATCAAGCTCTGAAGATCGTTAGTATCGACACCATTAAGTTAAAAATGTACGATGAGACAACTCAGACTATTGAAAAAGTGCGACATGTGGAAGGCCTAAAGAAGAATTTGTTGTATGTAGGACATCTAGATGATCTCGTTTTCAGATTTGAGATTTAAAATAAGATCATAAAAGTGATTAAAAGAGCGCTAGTATTTATGAAAGCAAAGCAGATTGTTGCAAATCTGTACATGCTGAAGGGAGTAACTTTGCAAGAAGAAGAGGCATCCGTTGAGGTGACTAGTCCAGATAACAAATATGCAATGAAATGGCATAAAAAGCTTGGACATATGTCAGAACAAGAAATGAAGATACTTGCAGAGGAGAATCTACTTCCAGGTCTCACAAAGGTATTATTACTCTTTTGTGAGCATTGCATTGTGAGTAAGCAGCATCGATTAAAGTTCAACACATCAAAGTTCGGAAGTAAAGAAATTCTAGAATTGATTCACTCTGATGTATGACAAGCTCCAGTTACGTCCCTAAGAGAAGCAAAATTATTTGTATCATTCATTGATGATTATTCGAGGAGATGTTGGGTGTTTTCTATCAAAGAGGAAGGCAGATGTGTTTCCAACTTTCAAATTTTACAAAGTGCAGGTTGGCACTTGAATCTGGTAAGAAGATCAAGTATTTGCGCTCAGATAATGGAGGCGAATATATTAGTAAAGAATTTGATGAATTCTGCAAGCAAGAAGATATCAAAAGGTAGTTTACAACATCATACACTCCTCAACAAAATGGAGTAACATAGTGGATGAATAGAACTCTGTTGGAAAGAATAAGAGCGATATAGAGAACTACAAGTTTAGATAAGAAATTTTAGGCAGAAGTAGTCAATATCGCATGTTATGTGGCTAATCGAGCTCCATCAACTACAATTGAGTTGAAGACACCGATGGATATGTGGACTGGTAAACCAGTGGATTATTCTAACCTCTATATATTTGGAAGTCCTGCCTATTTGATGTTCAATGCCCAAGAAACTACGAAGTTGGATCTAAAATCTAGAAGATGTATTTTCTTGGGATATACTGAAGGAGTAAAGGGGTATCGTCTGTGGGATCTCACTGCCCACATGATTGCTATAAGTAGAGATGTTATTTTCTTGGAAGATAATGATCAAGAGCAAACAGAAGATGTTAGCACGTCAAAAGAGAATTCAGAGACTACAGTAGTATAGGTGGAAAGGGAATTTGGTCAAAATGATTCTTTTGAAGCTGCACCAGAGCACGAGGAGCAAGAACCTGTCTTTTAGAGAATATGATGTTTTAGATACTCAGAGATAAACTCGCATAAGAAGAGCACCGAGATGACACTCAGATTATATTATGGAGAGCAATATTACATACTGTCTTTTAACTGAGGACAGAGAGCCATCAACTCTTTAAGAAGCAATGAATAGTTCAGATGCATCTTAGTGGATGATAGCAATGTAGGAAGAAATTGAAGTTCCGTATAAGAATAAGACATGGGAGCTAGTATCACTACCACAAGGAAGAAAGTCTATTGGCAATAAATAGGTTTACAAGATCAAATGGAGTGATGACGATCAAATAGAGTAATATCGTGCTAAATTGGTTGTAAAAGGATATGCTCAGAAGGAAGGAATTGACTTCAATGAAATATTTTCTGCTGTGGTTCGACTTACTATAGTTTGAGTAGTCCTAGCGATATGTGCTATATTTGACTTGCATTTTGAGCAGTTAGATGTGAAAACTGCATTTCTTCATAGAGATCTTGAAGAAGAAATTTATATGCTCCAGCCAGAAGGTTTTAAAGAAAAAAGTAAAGAGAACTTAGTTTGCAGGTTGAACAAATCTCTGTATGGTTTAAAGCAGGCGTCGCGGTGTTGGTATAAGAGATTTGATTCTTTCACCATGAGCTTTGGATACAACAGACTGAATGCAGACCCTTGTGCATATTTCAAGAGATTTGAGAATGATTTTATAGTCTTGCTGTTGTATGTAGACGACATGTTGGTAGCAGGCCCCAATAATGATTGTATTAAAGAATTGAAGGCACAGTTGGCTAGGAAATTTGAAATGAAGAACTTGGGACCAGCAAACAAGATTCTAGATATGCAAATTTACCAAGATATAGATAATAAGAAGATTTGGCTTTTTCAGAAGAATTATTTGAAGAAGATCTTGTGGCGATTCAACATGCAAGATTGTAAGACAATTTATACCCCTCTTTATGTTAATTTCAAGTTATCTTAAATATGAGTCCTAACAATGAAGAAGAGAAGATGGAGATCTCTTAAGTACTGTATGCATCAACAGTGGGAAACTTAATGTTCACTATGATGTATACAAAACCAGACATTACACATGCAGTGAGAGTAGTTAGTCGATACATGGCGAATCCTGGTCGAGAGCATTGAAGTACTGTTAAGAGGATTTTCTGATATATCAAGGGAACCTCGGATGTTGTCTTATGTTATGAAGGATCAGATTTTACTGTCAAAAGATATGTTGATGCTAATTATGCAAGTGATCTTGATAAAAGTAAATCCACTACAAGATATGTGTTACATTAGCTAAAGGAGCTGTGAGTTGGGTTTCAAAACTACAATCAGTTGTAACTACGTCAACAACAAAAACAAAATATGTAGCAGTTACACAAGCTAGTAAAGAAGCAGTGTGGTTGAGTTGATGTTGGAAGAACTCGAATGCAAACAAGAGATCGTTATTTTGCTTTGTGATAACCAAAGTGCTTTATATCTTGCAAGGAATCCAACATTTCATTCAAAGACAAAACACATTCAAGTTCAATATCACTTCATTCGTGAGAAAATGAAAGAAGGAACAATAGATATGTAGAAAATTCATACACTGAATAACCTGACAGATTTTATGACAAAAGCAATCAATGGTGACAAGTTTATGTGGTGTCAATCTTTGTGTGGCCTGACAGAAATGTAAGTAACATATAACGACTAGGTAGAAAGAATAGTGTGAAGATTTAATTAACTCTCAATCAAATCTTCAAATGAGAGATTATTGCTGCCGACTGCACCAAAGTCAAGAAAGAAGGCAATCGACTGGACAAAGTC
Source organism: Erythroxylum citrifolium (assembly GCA_026284465.1). Taxonomy (NCBI): domain Eukaryota; kingdom Viridiplantae; phylum Streptophyta; class Magnoliopsida; order Malpighiales; family Erythroxylaceae; genus Erythroxylum; species Erythroxylum citrifolium. The sequence goes on along the minus strand of JANKOE010000002.1, from coordinate 31,868,088 downwards.
AAGAATAGTAGGACGAAAAAAAGAGGTCAACTCCACAACTAGGTGTACGAGTATGAGAGGCTTATAAATATAACTTCTCATTTTAGTTTTCTAATATCCCAGAAAATCTCCTTTTATTAAATCCTTACAAAAGTTTAGAGAATATTTTTTCTATTTAGTAAAAAAGTTAGTGCTTTTCTTTGTAAAATAAAGAGAAGTTGTATCTTAAATTTCATAGTTAATTTTTTTTTCTTGTTCATAATTTTTACCCTAATTTATGAATTTTCTATGTAAAATCTATTTATTCATTACTATTCCTACAACCCTATTTAACTGCAAACCTGCTCTAATCCGATCAAATTTTTCAACATTTTCTTCACAAATAAGACCTGGGTTGCTAATACTAACAGCAAGAAGCACCGACGACTCAACTGTTTCAACCATACTAGGAATCTCATTTATCCAAACTTTGTCATTGCCGAAAGAGCAACCAAATCCAGCTAGTAGGTGTACGGGCATATTCATTTCACCTCGTAAACATTTCAAAATGACTAAATTGCTTTCAGCTCTCCGTTCCAAAAAAAAAATTTGCTTTCAGCTCTCTAATCTCATTCTTCGTATAAGGACATTCTCCCTATAAGCTCTCATTTTCCAATTTCTGCAATTTAATTTCCAACAATTCTTGCCAGTTTTGCCCTATGTATCAACCACTTCCAACATTCATTGCCTGATAATGGGAACTCGGAGACTCTACGTGAAGTAAAATCCTGATCACTGATAAGAACGGCATAATCAATAAGCACACACGAACCAATGGATGAAATAGACTCTTAGCAATAGTCACCTAAACTCTGGACGGTTGTTTAGGAGTTTTCAACAAGGAATTGAAGGACATCCAAGGCAGTTCACCCCATCCCTACAACACTCACAAGTTAGCAGTACCGCAAAAAGAAAAAGGCAGGTTCCCGCCAAGGTGGGTTAAATCTCAAAGTTGTGGCTATACCAACCACTAAAATAGTTACCTACCAGATGACCGTTCTTCCATTCAAAGCCTTTTTCCCCCCTATGTACAAAAGGTTGCAGCGAAATCTTTCCAGACATAAATTTAGAATTCGCATATTCTGATAGCAAATCACAACTTCAACCTTTGAATTGGAAACAAATCTAGACTCGTCATACATTGCATCATAATTTGTTGAGAAATACACTATTGGCTGATCTCCTGAAGCAGCTTTTGAAGTGAATCAATTGCCAGAGGAACGTACAAGCAGTCTTGGCCATCACTGTTCCTCTTTATCTTCACTAACTCATGATCTTTGAATTCTGTCAAATGAGAATTGAGTGTAACTTGGCTGCTCACTAGAAAATGCTCCCGAGACGTTGAATACAGTTTATCAACAGGCATGCCTGAAAATAACAGAAAGCACCATTAATGACTTTTATGACCATAAGTTACAACCAAAAGCGCCAAATGGGCTACTTACCTTCTTCATCAGGATGAGACAACTTATATTCAATAAGAATTTTAAAGACACTACGAGCATTAGGAGTCAAACTGTGCAGAACTAAAGCAGCTGCTTTTGCACTTGGAGCTGTACCACCATGTGCAAGAATCAGTGGATAGAAGATCCCTTCAACCTTATAAGGAGCAAATGTAGGCACATGATACCAGCACCAATTGAATTGTGAGTGCACGTTCTGCTTGTCCCACACTGCCACCAAATGCAATATTATGTTATTGGGTTCAACTGTAATAAAGGTATGAATAAGAGAATCACTCACAAAAATTATATCAGAAGTCAAGAAGTTACAATTCAGATAGAAGAAAAGAAAGTTTTTCTCCGCAAAAGAATAGGAAGACTAGATTTGTTTCAAATTGATCATTGGCAATGAAATGAAACTGTCATGAAATGAAAATGCGGAGTCCAGTATTCAGCATGAGCTCAAAAACCACAATTTTAAATTCCGAAAGCAGACTACATTATACACATATTTTTGCTCATTTCCTATATTGTTATTTTAACTTGCATTTATCCTTTTAACTTGCATCACTTATTCTCCCAAGAAAGAAGTAGCAAACATCAAACTGTAAGCTAACAAATAAATAACATTGGTTTAAAACAATTGAGGAACGTTTTGAAGGCTTGCAAAGAGAAATTTTGATTAACTAGATAAATTTCTGGTTAGCATAAAGTAAAGATTAGAAAGGAAGTACACAGCTTAGCAACAAGTCGTGCATGAATATTAACAATGATCTGTTCACACTCACAAAGTGGTGCATTAACATGGTCTATAGAGGCAACAATACGAATATTTGAACAAGATGCCATCCTTGCGAGATACTGTTGACTCTCAGAGTCTCGTAATCCAGGGCCGTCAATATTGTGCACAACAACACAAACAAAAGAATCACTACCATTTTCATGTGGACGATCTAGGAAGGCCAGAAGATCTTCGATAGATTTAGAACTAAATGGCTGCTGAACTTTAGGCAAGATCTTTGATGGAGTTCGTCGTTTGGATTTCAGTTGTTCCCACCAAACTTCGGCTAGGGCTGTCATGACCTAAACTGATAGTAGATTAGTAACTTAGTCGTGAGGTAAAGAGGAAACAGAAAACCTGAACACTCCATCTGCTGCCCATACCTCAGTTTGCAAAAGATGAAAATATGCTTATGAAGAAAAAGAATATTCTGAAATATCAGGTCACCTGTTTTATATTAACACACTGAAGATACCCATTTATCACAACCACTGAATATTTGGTTAATGCTGTAGAAACAAAGTCTTCAATCAAGCCCTTTTTGGATCCAAACCCATACATTAGAAGGCCAAAACCACATCTGGAATAGAGCAAAGAGCATAATTAAGAAAAAAAAGTAAAAATAGTGAGGGTCAATAACGAAAAAAAACTATTATCATAAGCAACTGTCTAAAACAAATAGTCTAAAACAAATAAACCAATCAACAAGCATCATTTTGATCGACCAAGAAAATTACTCCTTTATCATTTTGGTTCATTAACAAATGCCTTTTAAGGATTGCCACTATAATACCTTAGGTCAAATACCCATTTAGAATATGAACTTTTATAACCATTCAGAAGAGACTCTATCTCTCTCTCATGTTTTGGTTCGATATTTGCTACTGCTGCTCTTAGCTCCTGCAAACGCAAACAAGAAAAAGAGAAGGGTCAACAAAACATAACAAGAAAAATTCATAAAGTCAAATTATTGATTAGTTTTAGGAGGTGGTTAGAGAACAGAACCTGTTCATCAACGACATCAATATCAGAAATCTTGCAGGTTGATTTCTTAGTGGAACTGCCACCTAGCTCTTTAGCCAGGAAGTAATTTCTAGAGAATCCCAATTCCTCTTCTTCGTCTTCATTAATTTCCATGTATCAAACTACGAGAAACTAAGAGTAAAGTAGCTGGTTAGCGAGAAAGCCAAGGAAGAGAGGGCCCAAATGGATTAAGAGAAATGAGGTTAGTTTAAGCGAAAATGCATGGGAAGTCCATTATAGCAGGTTTGCATGTGAAGAACAAAAGTGATTTTAAAGGGATTAGGTAGCTCTTAATGGTTAACAACAGATAAAAGCAATGGGCAGCTTTAGCTCAAATGAGAACTCTCTCAAAGCAAATAAATGGGCACATGAGGATTTCAACACTCCCAATTTGCAAAACTCAAGCAGTGATGACAGAAATTTGAAGAGGTGATACCAGAAAAACCACACATTAGCCAAAATGAAGTTTCAAGAACAAAAATCATGTTAAATCTTCGTATTATTTTAAAAACAGGTGGCAATTGCTATATATATTTGGTTGAGAACATAGTTAGCATTTCATATACCAAAAAATGAAAACCAAATCAAATAACAAGCGACACCTCTCCTTTCACAGAAACAATTAAAAAATGACTTATCTTTTCTTACCAAACAAATAAATGGCAGCAATTCTTCCCGGGTAATCTCAGTAAGAACTTATCCTTCAACTCAACCCGAAACAGGGATAGATCGGTAGGATCGTGAAAAAGGTCTGTTTACCACAAATGAAGATACGCAATCTGATTTGTTAGTGCAGAGCGATACCGCCGGCTACTTGGCGAGACTAAACAAGTGAGAGTGGGAAAGACGGTGGAAGTTTGATTTGCATTTTAAACATAAATTCAAGGGGCTTAGGAATGGCAACGGGGCGGGTATGGGGCGGGTATGCCATACCCCCGCCCCCCCCCCCCCCCCCCACCCCCCCCCCG